>JAHDVF020001619.1:0-170687 GCA_022606425.2 Lepidostoma basale | reverse complement strand
CATCTAAAAAGAATCCATAATCTAAATTAAAATATATTTACTTTCTAGCCAAGTATCCAAGGTTGGTGTCTATGCCCACGAAGTCGGCCCTCTTGTCTCTGACCTGGTCCAGACAGTCGATGTGCGAGCTGCCTTGGTAGCATGTTATCTCTGGTTGCAGTCCGACTGTGAGGGCGGCCTGTCTTACCCAGCTGCACTTGGACTGCTCGGTTTCACTCACGGTGCACCACTTGACCGGCTTGCGGCAACCGCTCTCGGAAATCGGGATTGGGCGGCCTGAAACAAACATTTATTAACATCAAAATACAGTTCTAATGATGGTGAAAATGTGACAAATGTGCACGTTTTCCTTTGCAGCGAAGGAGTAAGCAGAAAGGATGGACTGTCACACTATTTTTTTGGACCCAGATTTAAATTTAAATTAAACATTACGGCTTGATAAACATAGACTTCGAGACGGCATTGTCCTTACCCTTGGTGAAGTATTCTGAGACTGTGAGTGGTTGCGGTAGATACTCCAAGACGTCAGAATCCTCCTTGAAGAGGATCGAATCCAAGTTTCCGACCCACGAAGTCAGCTTGGATCTATCCGACGGCATGTACTCTTTCAGATCTTTCAAGAGGTCAGTTGCGATCGGTCTGCAATGATAGATATACACATATAGACATCTACCTGACAGACAGATAGACAAAGGGAGAATGCTTTAACCCTTGCAGCTCCTATGTCCACACGTTGTGGCCATTGGGTTTTTCCCACCAACTCCTATGTCCACTACGTTTGGTAATTTTTTTCTCAGACATTTTTTATGAACTTCAAATAGGGTTTTGCTATTTTTTTTAGTGTAAGAATCAAATGAATACTCTAGAAATGCTGCCTTATTATCTGACCATTTCTTTGTCATCAGGAATGTGGGAAAAAATTTTAAAAACTTGGAGGCCAAAGGGTTAAAGTTACATGATTCGAGATGAGTTATCTCGAACCTGGGATCTTCAGTGGCAATCAAAGCAATCAAAAGAAATATTCCAATTGATGCATTAAAAACACTTGTTAATTTCTTTGTCGTGTCTCGTCGACTATTGCAACGGCATTTAGGTACGCCAACATCCCCAATAAACTTCAATCAGCTTTCAATGCGGCAACACAATCTTCTCATATTTCACAACATCTAAAAGGTCTTCACTAGCTCATGTGTCCTGAAAGAATCCAGTATAAACTATGCTGGACAGTTTTCAAATCGCTTCATAGAATGGCACCAGCCTATATATCTGATCTTTGTATAGCTGATAACCCTAACTTGCGGCAATCTACGCTTCGACAAGCAAACTCCTCGGCAATAGGCAGTTAGTTGAGCCAAAGCGCAGCCCCCAGACAAATTTCGGAGATCGGGCTTTCGCGGTTGCAGGTCCGTCCGCCTGGTATATGCTTCCTGCACGCCTCACATGCGTTGACAATCCGACTGAGTTTAAATATATCTTAACCCTCCCTTCCCTATGATGGGTATCTTCTACACTTTGCTTCTAATAACCATCAATATCTCTGTACATATAATTAATACAAGGTTAAGATTTTTGGTATTCCTCCATAATATATTTACGCATTGATTTAAAAAAATATGTTAATCAGAATTTATTGGGTACATCAATTCGCGTATAAACAGCGCTGTGAGTGCGCGACACTATATTCGCATCTCACTCTTGCATACTTCACTGTGGAAGCGCGAGGAGTTCAATGTTCTCACTGCCGCCGGCAGTAGCTCTCGGACTTGTAACGAGAGTGGACCTATGCCCGTTCCGTGAGCGTTGCCAAATGGTTATTTAATGTTTTCAACAAATAAATCTCAATTATTATAATTTTTTACTTCAATTATAATTAATTAAGGAGATCAGCTATGAATGTTCTTATTTTTCCGATTTAAAATCCCTCATTCTTGATCGTGTACTGATTACCCAACACCGGAACGCGCGTTTTTATTTTAGCACCGTAAGGAAAGGATAAAAACCCACCTTTTCCAAAAATCACATAAAATATATACAACAGTTATCTGATTGCTAGTGTCAGATGCAGCTCTCATCACTAAAAACATTGTCAAAGCGCCCTTGAGATGAGTTATTCACGAAATCGGCGCTATACAAATTAGCCTAATTATTACTGTAAACATTCTAACGAAAATAAAAGGACTCCATTTTAATTAATAAACACGTTTCGTGTCCGAGGTGTTAAAAAGGCGAATACTTACGTCCTGGCTACTATGGCTGGCCAGGGCTGCTTCATCCAAGCGCAGGGTGGGGCCGAAGGAGGAGACTTGTCGTTGAATTGTACAGTCGTACCGTTCTCGCATAACAGCGCATAGTTTGACAGCTCTGTCATGTTGCTCTAGAAAAATATCATTTAAAATTATAACTTCAAATGACAGCCTAAACTGTCGATAAGTAACTAATACAAATGAAAACGTATGTTTCCTAGAAGTTTCATTATATTTTATGTGAATAACATGCTTCGCCTTTTTAATACATTATCAAATGCTAGACATTTGATAGTGCCTTAGCAAGGACAGACATGTCATTCCCATAGAATATAATAAAACTAGTATAAAACAGACGTTTTCATCCGTATTCATTATTTACCACAAGGATAAGGAACTACAAGGATAAGGAACCACAAGGAGAAGGTATCACAAGGATAAGGAACCACAAGGATAAGGAACCATAAAGATAAGGAAACATGGGGAGAAAGAACTATAATGATAAGAAACCACAAAGAGCAGGAACTACAAGGATGAGGTATCACAAGAATAAGGAACCACAAGGATAAGGAACCACGAGGATAAGGAACCATAAAGATAAGGAACCACAAGAATGAGGAACCATAAAAATTAGGAACCACGAGGAGCAGGAACTATAAGGATAAGGTATCACAGGGATAAGGAACCACAGGAATAAGGAATCACAAGGATGAGGGACCATAAAGATTAGGAACCACGAGGATAAAGATCCATAATGATAAGAAACCACAAGGAGAAAGAACCAAGAGGATCTATGATAATAAGAAACTACAAGGAGCAGGCACTACAAAGATGAGGAATCACAAGGATAAGGGACCACAAGGATAAGGAACCATAAAGATAAGGAACAATAAAGGATAAAATCCATAATGATAAGAAACCACAAGGAGCAGGAACTACAAAGATAGGTATCACAAGGATAAGGAACCAGAAAGATAAGGAACCACAAGGAGAGAGAACTACAAGGAGCAGGAACCACGAGGAGAAGGAGTAACGAATACTCACATTAAAGAAGCCAAGCAGATGGTTATATGCAAGATATGCCACGGTTCCCTTGCCTGTCGTGAGACAAGCCATGGCTGAGTGATGCGAATTGGCAGAAGACGCCGTGTTAGCGCGGGGCTGGAAGTAACGGTAGCCATCACAGTTGGAGGTTCCATCCGCGGTGCACAGCGTGCAGAGACGGGGGAATTTCCTCTCTGAACATAAAAATAAAGATCCATAACACATACACGTTTATAAACTAATCGTGGCTCTATCCCACGGCATTTCTTTTGTGCCAATATTGGAAACCAACTATTTGCAGCTTGCAAGAGATGGGCATCTCACAACCCATTTATTTACATTAGTCAGGGGATGTTTCACAGGTCGTGCTGGAGTGTGTTGGTATTTTTGTTCCTGATATATATGGGTGAGTCAGAATATTAATGCATCAAGTCCAAATTTTATAATTGAAAGAAGGGTTGGGGCAGGCAACAGAGTGAATGGTGCACTTAAAGTTGTCATCGCAAACAAAAGCCTATCAAAAAAAGCTAAGATGGCAGTGCACAATGGTGTTCTCGTGCCGACCCTTATGTATGGAAGTGAAGCATGGAACTGGCAAAAGAAGGATGAAAGTAGAATAAATGCAGTAGAAATGAGATGTCTAAGACGAATGTGTGACAAATCTGTATATGATAGAGTGACAAATGCAAGTATAAGAAGTGAATGTGGTGCGAATGAAAGTGTTATGAACAAAATAAGGAAAGGGTCATTAAGATGGTTTGGACACATGGAAGAATGAGTGAAGACAGAATGGTAAAGAAGGTATATGTAAACGGCGTGAACGGAGCTAGAAATAGAATCGGAAGGCCGAGGAAAACGTGGCACGATCAAATCAATCAAATATTGAATGTCGGTCACGTGAGGAGTCGGAAAAATCGACGTGCGTGCATGACAAGATGTATGAATGTAGAGGAATCGAGAGACGTATTTCAGGACAGAACAGTGTGGCGTTCCATTCTTTCTGCCTACCCCTCCGGGGAGACGGCGTGATGGTAAGTTAGTTAGTTTAGTTTAGGAGTTTAATGTTTTTACAGGTAGATAAAACAGATTTCTATGTTGTGTGTTAATAACAGAATAGTAGCTTTTCAATTTTCTCCATAAATGACAATACGAGTACTACTATTGATTAGAGATCAAAATTTGAAACCTTTCAGAATATTAGTGAATCATGTCCATTTTAACAGCTCGTTCACCATCAGAGGTATATTATTTTGACTGCTGATTGCTAAAAATGAGTTCAGGTGAAGACTTTAGTTCGTCCAGTGCATGACACTTTACAAATTAGTGTTGGGCGTTTATACAGGTGTTTGAAGAAAACAAGTCTAAATTCAGTGACAAATGAAACCCGGGAAGTCAGAACCAAGTGACCATGACCAAAGTGAGGAAGATTTTGAAATCGATGAAGTTATTTACGATTAATTTTGTATTTTAATGTTGCTCTATTTTGATTTTTTTAATGTGTTTCATTTGCGTAAGGAAAAATTGCAGAATAATAGTGAATCATGTGCATTTTATTTTCTTTTATTTGTACTTTTAATATTAATAAAACCTTTGTTTATCTTATATTTTGTCAATTTATTAAAATTGATTCATGTACTATCAAAATAAATGAAGTGTTTGGAGTGAAAACATCCCTGAATTTTACAAAAGTCTTTCAACTTTAGGTCTAATTATCTCAGAATCAGGATCGATGGACTTGATCCATTAATATTCTGAACCACCCATATGTCCGACAGCATAGATTGTTTCACCTATCTTTGATGACACCAGTGGGAAGAGCAATCAGTCTGCTGAACACAATCTCCTCGGGGATCGACGTCTTTCATATTTCATCAAATCAGTTTATTTCATCAACAGATATTACAAAATATATTAGTGAAAGTACGTCCAGAAGATCTTGTATCTTGTCTTCCTGCAGTGGAACCATCTCCCATGCTTTCCTGGTATTATAGCAACAACAACAACAAACCATCACGCCGTTTCCTCGTAGGGGTAGGCAGAGAGAATGAACCGCCACACTACTCTATACTGACACACCTCTCTCTGCCTACCTCTGCAGGGAAACGGCGTGATGGCTTGTTGTTGTTAGTAAGTTCTGAAGGCTTTTAAATTGACTTACTCAGTTTCTGGTCTTCTTCTGGGTCCAGCAACCATGGACCAGGTCTACAGGCCGCCGCGAAGAACCCATCTAGGGCGACAGCCTCGTCTTCTGCTGAAGACTTTGAAGAAGATGAGCATTTCTGCGACCCTGACACTACCTGCAAACATAAAACCTTTTTTATATAGGGTGTTTTTTTAGAGGTTTGGTTTTTAAACTGGCAACATTGTTTCTACAGACCGCCAATTTGACAGTTGACCGTTGATTAGTAGTCAGTACGTTTTGCCATTTTACCACGATTAGACTAACGTCAGAACAACGCTTGCAAATTGTGCAAATTTATTTTGAAAATCATGGTTCGGTTCGTCAAACTTATCGTGCACTACATCAATTTTACGGTCAACATAATTGTCCATCCGAGCAAGCTATTCGGAAGACTTTGGATCGTTTTCGCACCACGTACACTCTAGTGGATAATACGCATCCACAAAGACGACAATTGTCGAAAATTGGACTTCACGATTGCGCTTCATTCGAGCTATAGTGCGGCCGTTTCGAGTCGTGAGGCCATAAATGTCAATAGAGATAGGGATGTGAAGCGCGCCGGGACTATCGATTTTTACGTCGATCTATATACGATACGATCGACTATAATGATTTTATAATGATCTATACGTTATGATATGTACGATGAGTCACTAATGATTGGTCTTTACCAAATGCAATTGCAGTGCGTGTTTTTTTGTTGTTGGTATAAATGTGTTTACCGCAATTAAATAAATACATTCGTGTGTCACCACTCGTTGCGCACTATGGATACTTTATTTTCTAACGTTGATTTGAAGAACTTACATGGCGATATTAGTACGATACGTCATGCAGAGGAGCGATTAGAGTACAAGCCCCACTTCATTGCGAAACTGGACAAAGGTTCTAAAGACTGTACTGTGTGCAGTAACAGAAAGATTCCAGGGGGGAGACGGGAAACAGTGTGGTTTTGTGAGACCTGTTCCAGAAAACCTGGTCTCTCCTGGAGATTGTTTTAAAAAGTACCATACTATGCAAAACTATAAGTAGTCTAAAATGTTTTTTGTAAATTGTTTTTTATTTGAAGAATAAATCATTACAAATTATTTTTAACGATTTTTTTCATTAACTTTCGATTTTTTTAGAGTTCGGTGACAAACAATATCAAAAAATAATGGAGTGGTAAGTTATTAATTAAATCATATTTGATTTGAAAATATTGTTTTGCTTATTTCAAAGTGCATTTAAAGAATCTGTTATCTTAACTTATATTCTTCCAAAGGGCAAAATACGAAGAGCTCTCGGTTATATCTTAAAGATAAGGTAGTCAACAGATAACATAATACTTAAAAACGATTTATATGTATAACCTTGAAATTATAACTGTTTTTTATATGTACAGAAAAATACAAAGAATCAAAGATATTGCTCCATTCGTATGAAAGATGTCCATCTCTGCCCGAGAGGAATGCAGTGGGATAGATGACACATTATACCAGGAGCACAAGAGCAATGGTCCGACGTTTAGGAGGCAGAATACTCCGTAGAATCAAAAGTGTATATTGCTCCGTTCGTATGAAAGATATCCATCTCTGCCCGAGAGGAATGCAGTGGGATAGATGACACATTATACCAGGAGCACAAGAGCAATGGTTCGACGTTAAGGAGGCAGAATACTCCGTAGAATCAAAAGTGGATATTGCTCCGTTCGTATGAAAGATGTCCATCTCTGCCCGAGAGGAATGCAGCGGGATAGATGATACATTATACCAGGAGCACAAGAGCAATAGTCCAACGAGACAAAGCCAGGTTTCGGAATTAATAATTATAGTAAACAAACCTTCTTCTCAAAGTATTTGAGCACGCGATCGGACCAAAGTTGTTCCTTGCCCTTTCCATAACCAGGATGGCACAGTCCGCCTTTGGCGAGGCCTGAAAGTCCACCTTTATAGTCAGCTTTCACCACTGCCACGGACTGGAAGGCGAACTCCTCTGAAAATATAAAATATAATTAATACAGGCCAGGAACAAACGAGGGGCCGCCACACTCTTCCATCCTGACACGCTTCTCTAGCCTTCACATCCATACAGCGTGTCGTGCACTGTTTCCGCTTCTAACACAATAGGCAGAGACGGTGGACAGCCACACTCTTCCATCCTGACACGCTTCTCTAGCCTTCACATCCATACAGCGTGTCGTGCACTGTTCCCGCTTCTAACACAATAGGCAGAGACGGTGGACGGCCACACTCTTCCATCCTGACACGCTTCTCTAGCCTTCACATCCATACAGCGTGTCGCGCACTGTTCCCGCTTCTAACACAATAGGCAGAGACGGTGGACGGCCACACTCTTCCATCCTGACACGCTTCTCTAGCCTTCACATCCACACAGCGTGTCGCGCACTGTTCCCGCTTCTAACACAATAGGCAAAGACGGTGGACGGCCACACTCTTCCATCCTGACACGCTTCTCTAGCCTTCACATCCATTCAGCGTGTCGTGCACTGTTCCCGCTTCTAACACAATAGGCAGAGACGATAGACCGCTACACTCTCTTAATGATTTCCATTCATACTTGTGCATCTGCTTTATATTTCTTCCTTATTTATTTCTCTTGAACTCGACATTCGGGTCCTAAACCTATGTAATTGGAGAGCACTGCCTTCTCGACCTCTGTAATTGGAGAGCACTGCCTTCTCGATATCGGTAAACTGACAACTCCTCGGTATTTATTCTGTAATTATCGAAGGCGGTCCATTTTAGATCGCAATGTTTCACAAACATAAATATAACGGCCTTGATTTGAGCTCGAAACTTAAACTAATCCAAGAATTTGACTCCGGTAAATCTCGTACAATAATTAAATGTATTGTTTGTATTTGTATGCACGTATGTACAATTACAATTAACTTATTAAACAATGAATTGTGTTTTCGCTTTTCTGTATGTGTGGTTACAAAACCTAGTTTAAAAACCAAAGAACAATCTGGATCTGAATACATGAAAAACTGGATAATTGTAATACCTGGTTTTGACTATCGTAAGTCTGGTCTCTTGGAATGCCAATCATCCAGGGTCCACTGTATTAACTTGAACTTAAATGTATTTGTACTCACGATATGATCTGTCCTTGTGCCTAACGCTGGCAATCACACTGAGGGTCTCTGGAATGATGGCTGAAGCTAATGCAATCTCCTCTGCAGTCAGAAGAACAAAGTCTGCCTGCTCCTGTTTGATCTTCAAAAGGCAGTCGACACTAGAACATAAACAAACATAACATCATTATCTGTGCAGGTTAGAAAAGTGTGTCAGGATGGAAGTGTGTGGCGGTCAATCATCTCTGACTTATTGTGTTAGAAGCGGGAACAGTGCACGACACGCTGTATGGATGTGAAGGGTAGAGAAGCGTGTCAGGATGGAAGAGTGTGGCGGTCCACCGTCTCTGCCTATTGTGTTAGAAGCGGGAACAGTGCAGGACACGCTGTATTGATGTGAAGGCTAGAGAAGCGTGTCAGGATGGAAGAATGTGGCAAACAATCTTCTCTGACTATTGTGTTAGAAGCGGGAACAGTGCACGACACGCTGTAAGAAAGTGAAGGCTAGAGAAGCGTGTCAGGATGGAAGAGTGTGGCGGGCAATCATCTCTGACTATTGTGTTAGAAGCCGGAACAGTGTACGACACGCTGTATGGATGTGAAGGCTAGAGAAGCGTGTCAGGATGGAAGAGTGCGGCGGTCCACCGTCTCTGCCTATTGTGTTAGAAGCGGGAACAGTGCAGGACACGCTGTATTGATGTGAAGGCTAGAGAAGCGTGTCAGGATGGAAGAATGTGGCAAACAATCTTCTCTGACTATTGTGTTAGAAGCGGGAACAGTGCACGACACGCTGTAAGAAAGTGAAGGCTAGAGAAGCGTGTCAGGATGGAAGAGTGTGGCGGGCAATCATCTCTGACTATTGTGTTAGAAGCCGGAACAGTGTACGACACGCTGTATGGATGTGAAGCCTAGAGAAGTGTGTCAGGATGGAAGAGTGCGGCGCTCCACCGTCTCTGCCTATTGTGTTAGAAGCGGGAACAGTGCAGAACACATTGTATGGATGTGAAGGCTAGAGAAGCGTGTCAGGATGGAAGAGTGTAGCGGTCACCATCTCTGCTATTGTGTTAGAAGCGGGAATAGTGCAAGACACGCTGTATGGATGTGAAGGCTAGAGAAGCGTGTCAGGATGGAAAGTGTGGCGGTCCATCGTCTCTGCATATTGGGTTAGAAGCGGTGCATGACACGCTGTATGGATGTGAAGGCTAGAGAAGCGTGTCAGGATGGAAGAGTGTGGCGGTCCATCGTCTCTGCATATTGGGTTAGAAGCGGTGCATGACACGCTGTATGGATGTGAAGGCTAGAGAAGCGTGTCAGGATGGAAATGTGTGGCGGTCCACCGTCTCTGCGTATTGTGTTAGAAGCGGGAACAGTGCACGACACGCTGTATGGATGTGAAGGCTAGAGAAGCGTGTCAGGATGGCAAAGTGTGGCGGTCCACCGTCTCTGCGTATTGTATTAGAAGCGGGAACAGTGCACGACACGCTGTATGGATGTGAAGGCTAGAGAATGGAAGAGTGTGGCGGTCCATAGTAATCTATACTTACTTGTCTGAGATTTTAATGCATGAGACTGTACTTCCATCGGTTTCAACAGCTTGGCATTCTGAATCTTTGGCTTGACTGGCGCATACCCTATCTGTAAGCAAAAATAGAATTTCTGTTCAATATATGGACAATGTGTATGAAAGAGGGTTGGATGCAGGTGCCAAAATGAGCGGAGTGTCAGTAAGCTGTCTCTTGTATGCGGATGACGCTGTCCTACTTGCAGACAACGAGCATGAACTACAAGTCCTGGTAAATAGTATGCATGCGATATGATCTGATGATGAATGTGAACAAGTCCAAGATAATGATTTTTAAAATAAAGAAATCATGACAGTCTGCAACATTAGCGTGAATGGTGAATATTTGGAGCAAGACGTTGAGTTTGTGTATTTAGGAAGTATGTTTACAGTGGAGAGGGATATTGAGAGAAGAGTTGGGGCAGGCAACAGAGTGAATGGTGTACTTAAAGTTGTCATCGCAAACAAAAACCTATCCAAAGAAGCTAGAATGGCAGTACACAATGGTGTTCTTCTACCGACCCTTATGTATGGAAGCGAGGCATGGAACTGGCAAAAGAAGGATGAAAGTAGAATAAATGCAGTAGAGATGAGATCTCTTAGACGAATGTGTGGTTACTCTGTGTATGATAGAGTGTCGAATGAAAATATAAGAAGTGAATGCGGTGCGAATGATGGTGTCATGAACAAAATAATGAAAGGATCATTAAGATGGTTTGGGCATATGGAAAGAATGAATGAAGAAAGAATGGTAAAAAAATTGTAAGTTAATAATGTAAATGGAACCAGAAATAGAGGAAGACCGAGGAAAACGTGGCACGATCAAATAAATCAAATATTGAATGTCGGCCATGTGAGGAGTCGACGCGCGTGTATGACACGATGTATGAATGTTGAGGAATCGAGAGAAATATGTCAGGAAAGAAAGGTGTGGCAGTCCATTCTTTCTGCCTACCCCTTCGGGGAGACGGCGTGATGGTTAGTTAGTTAGTTAGTAAGAAATTAGAAAAGGCAACACACAATATTTGATTTATTTGATCGTGCCACGTTTTCCTCGGTCTTCCGATTCTATTTCTAGTTCCATTTACATCGTATTTTTTACCATTCATTCTTTCCATGTGTCCAATTCATTCGCACTGCATTCACTTCTTATATTTTCATCCTTCTTTTGCCGGTTTAATGCTTCGCTTGCATACATAATAAGGGTCGGTACAATAACACAATTGTGCACTCTCATTTTAGCTTTTTTAGATAGGCTGCAGATGTAGAAATCATTTAAAGTTTAACTCACATTTGGTTTCCGCTTTCACATTCGCCAGAAAACAAAAAGACATTAAAACACATACTAAAAAGACCTTTGAAGAAGCCATTTTAACACTATTTTTATTAATCACGATTAAAACATTATACTTGTATATAAAAAGCGTGTTAAAATTCGAATTTTAACGGTTTTAGAATTTCGAATGCCGCTCGAAATTTTTAAATCGTTTTTTTCCGCTCGACGTTCGATATTCGAATTTATGCGGACACAAAATGGCGCCTAGGAAATCGACTATAAAGGTGCTTAGTATCATTCGGTTATCTTGTTTTATCGGAAAGATAAAAAATATTGTTTGTACACTCTTCGTCATAGTATTACTAAAAATGGCATTCATATACAGTGTGTTTAAAATGTACATATCCATGCTGATTTTCTGTTTCTTCTTCTTCTTCACGTGTCCTACCGGGTCCCCCCGACGTTGACGAACATTTGCGAGAAAGCTTCACTGTCCAAAGAGAATGCCCTCGCAAGGCGAAACATATTTATCACTACTATTTATGTAAATATTTATTGTTTTTTTAACAATGGTGTAAAACTCCATATTATATTTAATAAAAAAATGTGTTTCCCAACATTGTAGCATATATACATCTTCCAAAAAAATTTCAGACGTGGTACTCGTAAGAAGGGCGCAATGGAGAATGTTGTATTACATAAAGCGATTGCTTAACCCAACCAATGACAGGTCATAAGTCCTGTAAACGCCTCGACCACCGTCTTCTGTTCCAAATAATTTACATCTTCGTCTCTATTGAGGTACAATTAATTCAAATTATTTCATTAATTTTTTTAATATTTTATATAATGTAAAACTAACTAACTAACCATCACGCCATCTCCCCGAAGGGGTAGGTAGAAAGAATGGACTGCCACACTTTTCTATCCTGACATATTTCTCTCGATTCCTCAACATTCATACATCGTGTCATGCATGCGCGTCGATTTCTCTGACTCCTCACATGGCCGACATTCAATATTTGATTTATTAGATCGTGCCACGTTTTGCTCTATTTCTAGTTCCATTTACATCGTTAGCATATAATTTTTTTACCATTCTTTCTTCATTCATTCTTTCCATATGTCCAAACCATATTAATGATCCTTTCATTCGTTTGTTCATAACACCATCATTCGCACCGCATTCACTTCTTATATTTTCATTCGACACTCAATCATACACAGAGTATGCACACATTCGTCTAAGAGATCTCATTTCTACTGCATTTTTTCTACTTTCATCCTTCTTTTGCCAGTTCCATGGTCGCTTCCATACATAAGGGTCGGTAGAATAACACCATTGTGCACTGCCATTCTACCTTTTTTGGATAGGTATTTGTTTGCGATGACAACTTTAAGTGCACCATTCACTTTGTTGGCTGCCCCAACCCTTCTTTCAATATCCCTCTCCACTCGCCCATCTCTTGTAAACTTTATCGTTTGATGACATTACAAGTCCGGTCCACCCTGTATGCCAGGACGGAAGATATTAATAAAGATTATATTGATAAGGTTTTTCACTAGAATGGTAGAACAGTCATTGCCTGTCTGAGTAACATTAACTTTTTCATATAAAAAGGTGGGACGCTAATCTTTAAGCAAATAAATAAAATCCTAAAATCCGTTGCACTATCTATAGGCGTATAGATTGTGATAACCATCACGCCGTCTCTCCGAAGGGGTAGGCAGAAAGAATGGACTGCCACACTTTCTTTCCTGACAACATTCTCAATTCATCATCATCATCAGCCCTGCCATCCATTGCTGAATGTAGGCCTCTCCCAAAGCACGCCACCGCCTCTATCCATTGCCACTCCCATCCATCCATGTCCAGCAATCCTCTTCAGATCGTCGGTCCAGCGGGCAGAAGGACGTCCAACTCTGGAATGTACTGTTCAATTGGACATTTTAGCAACTGCTAAAATCACTTAAAGGAAGCGAAGCATGGAACTGGCAGAAGAAGGATGAGAGCAGAATAAATGCGGTAGAGATGAGGTCCCTAAGACGTATGTGTGTTAGAACGATTTACGATAGAATCTCAAATGTAGAACGGAAGGTATTATGAAAGGATCGGTGCGTTGGTTCGGACATATGGAGCAGTACTATTCGGACAGTATGCAAGTCAAATGATTTAATGATGAATGTCGGAAAGTCATGATGGGCTTTGAAAGGGAAGAGCAAATGACAGTTTGTAACATATGTGTGAATGAAGAGAACTTGGAACAGGTGAGGAAATTTGTGTATTTAGGTAGCATGTTCACAGCGGATGGCCGAACGGATAGTGACGTCGAAAGAAGGGTTGGTGCGGGTAACAAAGTGAATGGAGCTTTAAAAATAGTTAATGGAAACAAGAATTTATCAATGAAAGCGAAAATGGCCGTTCACAATGGAATTCTGGTCCCAACCCTTATTATGGAAGCGAAGCATGGAACTGGCAAAATAAATGCGATAGAGATGAGGTCCTTAAGACGTTTGTGTGGTAGAACGATATACGACAAAATCTCAAATGCTGATATAAGAAAGGAATGTAAAGCGAAAGAAGGTATTATGAACAAAATTATGTAGTTGGTTCGGACATATGGAGCGCCTGGATGAAGAAAGAATGGTAAAAAATGTATACGTTAACGATGTAAATGGAGTGCGGAGTCGAGGTAGACCGAGAAAAACTTGGCATGACCAAATTAATCTAATTTTAAAGGTTGGTCATGTCAGAAGCCGGATGAATCGACGTGAGTGTATGACTCGCTGTATAAATGTGGAGGAATCTAGAGAGGTGTGTCAGGATAGAGTAGTGTGGCGGTCAATTCTCTCTGCCTACCCCTGCGGAGAAACGGCGTGATGGTTTGTTGTTGTTGTTGCTAAAATGTCCAATTTGTACAATCATGTACGCGGTCTCCACTACAGAACCCGTATTCCCCATCGGCTGTCGGTTCTCCGACAGATATGGCCAGCCCACCGCCACTTCAGCCCGCCTATCCGTAGAGCCACCTCAGTCACCTTGGTTTGTTGTCGAACAAATTCGTTTCTAAATCTGTCCCTCAAGGTTATTCCAAGCATGGCTCTTTCCATGGCGCGCTGGGCGACCTTGAATCTGTAGACTAGACCTTATGTCAGTGTCCACGTCTCGGCTCCGTACGTCATGACTGGCAAGACGGACTGGTTGAAGACTTTATTTTTTGATTCTCAATTCGCTTTATCAAAATTCATACATCGTGGCGTGCACGCACGTCTGGATTTCTCCGACTCCTCACGTGGCCGACATTCAATATTTGATTTATTTGATAGTGCCACGTTTTCCTCGGTCTTCCGATTCTATTTCTAGCTCCGTTCACGTCGTTTACATTTACGTTTCTTATTATTATTATTATTTATTTATTATTATTATTTATTTATTTATTTATTATTATTATTTATTTATTTATTTATTATTTATTTATTTACCATTCTGTCTTCACTCATCTTTCCGTCTGTCCAAACCATCTTAACGACCCTTACATTATTTTTTTCATAATATTTCTACTGCATTTATTCTTTTTTCATCCTTCTTTTGCCAGTTCCGTGCTTCGCTTCCATACATAAGGGTCGGTACAAGAACATCATTATGCACTGCCAATTTTAGCTTTTTTGGATAGAATTTAGTTTGCGATGACAACTTTAAATGCACCATTCACTCTGTTGCCTGCCCCGACCCTTCTTTCAATATCCCTCTCCACTGTAAACATACTACCCAAATACACAAACTCATCTACTTGCTCCAAACTTTCACCATTCACGCTAATGTTGCAGACTGTCGTGGTTTCTTATTTTTATAATATCATTACCTTGGACTTGTTCACATTCATCATCAGATCATTTCGCATGCATACCTCATACATACTATTCACCAGAACTTTCAAATCAAATCAAATCAGTTTATTTTTTCAAAAGACATTACAAACATTTTTTATAGTTTAAGGCATCTATCGAGAACAGGTAAAACATAATAAATATATAATACCAGGAACGCATGGGAGATGCTTCCACATTAGGAATACAAGATACTCTCATAGTTCATATAGTTCATGTAGTTCATGCTCGTTGTCTGCAAGTAGGACAGCGTCATCCGCATACAAGAGACAGCTTACTGTCACTCTGCTCATTTTGGCACCTGCATCCAACCCTTTCAGCTCTTTCATTCAGGGAATTCACGAATTTGCTATAATTGCATCCACAGAGGTATATCTCTTCTGCAACTTCATTTAAAAGACGAATCGCTTTCAATACAGGAGTACTTCGAGCGCCGCAATGTCGGCAGTCAAAGTTCCCGTATCAAGTGTTGATACGGCCGCGTGTGAGTATGGACTTTTTGCCGTATCAACAGTTGATACGTTAGGGTGCAAAGAGTTAACGGAACTAATAACAGAAACTCTTCCTATTCGAATGTTTAAAGTCAATTCTTCTTCTTCGAGTGCCGTGTCAGGGCCGTCTGACGTCATACACATTGACATACCGGCACTGTGGAAACACAAATGTAGTATATTGAAATATTTGTAACACTTTTATAAGGAATAATAATACGATCGCAGTCGTATTTTACATTTATTTCACATTTATAATCGAAATAAAATACGAGATCACGGCACGAGACACATACTAACGGGCTACAATAGCTCCATGTTGCAAATATTTTCTATGTGATTACCACCTGGTAAATACTTTCAAGACGGCATTGAGAAAACCCGTCTGTAAAATTATGTATCTACAGATAACATCCTTCTATGGTTTTGTGTAAAGTGTCAAGTGACATTTAGAACCTTGGTATTTGTAGGATGGAAGGCGACATGTATGTAAGCACCTCGAAGGGTGTGTTAATGCCCTGTGTTAAGTCTGAGCCAGAACTGGCTACCTGTAATACCAATGGAGACGACTGGAATATTTCTAAGGGACTAAATCCAGAAGGGAGTTCTATGAACATCACAACTGTCAAGATTGAGTCTATAAAAGTGGAAACCGATTTGGAAGATCCCGACATGATTGAGAACATCGCAATTGTCAAGATTGAGTCCATAAAGAAGGAAACCGATTTGGAAGATAACTGCACGGATGAGGAAGACATAGAAAACTATTGTACGAACCCCGATATTGTCAAGAGTGAAACTTTAAATGAAAACGATTTTGAAAATAACGATACGTTTTCTTCAGATATAGATGTGTCGTATAGTCCTGTGAAGAAAGATCCTGGAGAAATAGACGTATCTACAAAGAGCGACCTTTCAAGTCCGACAAACTCGATGCCAAACGACCAAGCATCGACGCATACTGGAGAAAAACCCTTTTCGTGTTCAATGTGCAAAAAAACTTATTCCAAAAATTCTAATTTGAGCCGGCATTTACACATCAACTACGTAGAGAAACCGCTTCACTGTTCTATATGCAATGAAAGATTTTATGCAAAGTGTATTTTAAAATCTCACAAGAGGATCCACAGCGATGAAAAGGCCTTTTCGTGTTCGACGTGCGAGAAACGATTTAAATCACAAATGTACCTGAGAGATCATTTGCTCGTTCATACAGATGTGAAGCCATTTGAATGTTCGATTTGCAACAAACCTTTCAAATCAAAATCGAACTTAAGAAATCATTTGCGAACTCACTCTGGGGATAAACCGTTTGAATGTCTGAAATGTAATAAAATGTTTAAATCACAAAGGAACTTAAGGCGTCATTTGGTGCTCACTCATAAGTGTTCGATGGACAAGAAAATCGTTGAATAATAATAAACTTAAGCGGGATAGCCAGTGATGGATAAAAAAAAATTAAAGTATGGCATTCCAGTATCATTTCAAGAAAGCTCAAGCTCCTAATATTCAGCAGTAGCGTTAAAAGCGTACTGCTGTACGGATGTGAGACTTGGAAATCTACCGCGGACGTTATTGGAAAACGCCAGGTGTTTATATTATAGATAGCTGCCTTCGCTCAATATTCAAGATCTATTGGCCCCAAACAGTGGTAAATAACGTTCTCTGGACCATGGCAGGCGAAAAGCCAATTAGAGAACAAGTCGCTAGACGCAAATGGCTGTGGATCGGTAACACTCTGAGACGGAACCCAGCCTGCATCGCTCAGGGCTCACTAGACTGGTCCCCTGTGAAGGGAAAGAAGAAGCGAGGCAGACTTAGAGCCACCTGGAGAAGAGCCCTGCAGGACGAGGTTAAAGCAGCAGTCACTTGGGACGATGTTAGGCATCAGGCATGCGACTGAGTCGGGTGGAGAAGGTTCCTTGAGGACCTATGCACCACGGAGGTGTGACAGGACAAAAAGAAGGAAATGAAACCAATTAATCAACGCAAATATTCAAATTTGCATTCCTAATAACAAAATTCATACTAAATAAACATTACATTAACATTGTTTGGAGTATTATCTAGAAGTCTTATGACGAATATCCGTCACAAGAGACTAGATATCAAACAATTTGGATCAAGATAAGCATCTCCCTTCACTGCGAATTCATTCAGGAGTCTACCGCCTAACATGTATCTTTCCATGGCTTGATGAATGCTCTCAATCTTTTGAAATTTGAGAAATGAAAATATAGTTGAACTTATTTATTGTATCTTGAACAATGATGTAAAACTCCATAGTAAATAATTAATACGAATGAAAACGTCTGTTTTATACTAGTTTTATTATATTCTATGGGAATGACACGTCTGTCCTTGCTAAGGCACTATCAAATGTAGCGAGAATCAAACTGTTTATATACCCGAGCTAATGGAGCAGAATAAGGTGATTGGAGTGGCTTCATACATTGTTAACTGTCTATTGTATCTTGAACAATGATGTGAAACTCCATATTAAATAATTAATACGAAAGAAAACGTCTGTTTTATACTAGTTTTATTATATTCCATGGGAATGACACGTCTGTCCTTGCTAAGGCACTATCAAATGTAGCGAGAATCAAACTGTTTATATACCCGAGCTAATGGAGCAGAATAAGGTGATTGGAGTGGCTTCATACATTGTTAACTGTCTATTGTATCTTGAACAATGATGTAAAACTCTCCATATTAAATAATGAATTTGAATGAAAATGTCCGTTTTATACTAGTTTTATTATATTCTATGGGAATGACACGTCTGTCCTTGCAAAGGCACTATCAAATGTAGCGAGAATCAAACTGTTTATATACCCGAGCTAATGGAGCAGAATAAGGTGATTGGAGTGGCTTCATACATTGTTAACTGTCTTTTGTATCTTGAACAATGATGTAAAACTCCATATTAAATAATGAATTTGAATGAAAATGTCTGTTTTATACTAGTTTTATTATATTCTATGGGAATGACACGTCTGTCCTTGCTAAGGCACTATCAAATGTAGCGAGAATCAAACTGTTTATATACCCGAGCTAATGGAGCAGAATAAGGTGATTGGAGTGGCTTCATACATTGTTAACTGTCTATTGTATCTTGAACAATGACGTAAAACTCCATATTAAATAATTAATTTGAATGAAATGTCTGTTTTATACTAGTTTTGTTATATTTTATGCGATTGACATGTCTGTCCTTGCTAAGGCACTATCAAATGACACAGCGTTTTATCAGAGAGTACGTATTACTTACAAATACCCGTCACATGAAGACATGAAGTTCTGGAGCGGTTTCATAACACTAAAAGTTGCAATTCAAACAAAAATACTCATAAACTTAAATGTGAACTAATGTCTCCTTGTTACACCTCAAATCTCACTATTTCCTTCTTAATAGATCTGACGATCTGTGGCACAGAGATCATGTCTCCTGGAACAATGAGGTCCAGCTGTCCCTCCATATCTTAGGCGGTCTTCCAGGTGGGCGGTGTCCGGAGGGGATTTCATAAGCGGCTGTATATGCGAGTCTGTCACTATCCATTCTGGCTACATGGTCCCTCCAGTATCTTCTTTTGAATCTACTCCACACAAAGATATCCTCTATTTCAGAACTAACTAACTAACTAACCATCACGCCATTTCGGAAGGGTAGGTAGATGGATCGCCACAATGCTCTGTCCTGGCATACCTCTGGTCATATAATCTAAACGAATTAAGGGCAAATTGAATTATGGTCCCAAATATTCAATATTGATTGAATGTTAAAAATACTTACTTTCGCATACACATAAAGCTTTTAAAGCCAGAAAAAAAATGTTCGTATTTTAGATTGATTTTAAGAGAATTCTTGAAGCGTTTCCACTGACCATTTCGCTTGGGTGAGAGTACATAATTTTCCTTGGGAGTGTTTTTTCAGGTATTCTGATGATGTGACCATCCCAGCCTTAATCTCACCTAAAGACATACTATTTATTCTTATTCTTCCTTGTTGTATACCTATATTCTCTGTTCTTCAGAGTGTTGCTGCTCATGTGAGGTAGACTCCTTGCTGTTCTTCCACCTTTTAGGAGGTCTTCCACGAGGACGAGTCCCGTGAGGCTGATTACTTTACTTCCATGTGAGGAGTCAGAGAAATCGACGCGCGTGCATAACACTATGTATGAATGTTGAGGAATCGAAAGAAATATGTCAGGAAAGAAAAGTGTGGCAGTCCATTCTTTCTGCCTACCCCTTCGGAGAGACGGCGTGATGGTTAGTTAGTTAGTTAGTTAGTTGAATGTAAAAACTTCAGAGTTCTGCTGTGTATACGAGTATATATATTTTATTATGAGTAGTGTTACAAAAATTGTTGTTCTTTTTATATATGATTAAAAAAATATGATTTATCTGTTAGACCAAGATGTAAGAAGAAGTATCCAAGTTGGCTTCTTGCATCTTCTTGTCCACCCAAGATCTGAACTTAGATACGTGCCCATAGGCTGCTGGTACGTCCTGCTCACCGCATCCGATGCCCCATGCGACTATCCCGGCCTGGTAGTATCTTCCAGGAGTCGGAGACGGACAAACTAGCGGTGCTCCACCATCACCCTAAAACAAGCAATAAACGAAATACAATAATTAAACTCTCTAACTAACCATCACGCCGTCTCTCCGAAGGGGTAGACAGAAAGAATGGACTGCCACACTTTTCTTTCTGACATATTTCTCAATTCGCTTCCTCAACATTCATTCATCGTGTCATGCACGCGCGCCGATTTCTCTGACTCCTCACGTGACCAGCATCCAATTTGATTTATTTGATCGAGTCAGAGAAATCGACGTGCTTGCATGACACGATGTATTAATGCTGAAGAAGCAAGAGAAGTATGCTGAGAAAGAAAAATGGGTTCAAATAATCTGGTGTATACAAATGTAGATAGCAACGAGAAACTACCATATTAAAGGCTTAAATGGCATCTGTAGAACGAGCTAAATTGTTACAATTTGGTGCAAAACCAATCCTTCATGTTTAAACTAACGAAAAAGCAGTGTTTTAACAAGTCCTGGATCTTTGGAAGAAGCAAAAACATTGTCTTGAGTGATGCTTACCTTACAAGTGTCTTTGCCCTTTGTTCCACCAGCACAGAGGAACGTGGAGTGCAGCTTAAATTTGCCTCCTAGTCTTGTCTTTTGGAACTGACGCTGGCATGTGGCGTGGTTCACCGTATCCAATTCAATCTTCTTCATGATCACAGCATATCTTCCTGTTTTGCCTGTGAAAAAATAAATCATATAACTCCCTGACACACTTCTCTTGCCTTCATACCCATACAGCAATAGGCAGAGACGGTGGAACGCCACACTCTTCCATCCTGACACGCTTCTCTAGCCTTCACATCCATACAGCGTGTCGTGCACTGTTCCCGCTTCTAACACAATTGGCAGAGACGGTGTACCGACACACTCTTCCATCCTGACACGCTTCTCTAGCCTTCACATCCATACAGCGTGTCGTGCACTGTCACTTCTAACAAAATAGGCAGAGACGGTGGACCGCCACACTCTTCCATCCTAACACGCTTCTCTAGCCTTCACATCCATACAGCGTGTCGTGCACTGTCGCTTCTAACAAAATAGGCAGAGACGATGGATGACACACTCTTCCATCCTGACACGCTCCTCTAGCCTTCACATCCATACAGCGTGTCGTTTACTGTCACTTCTAACAAAATAGGCATAGATGGTGGACCGCCACACTCTTCCATCCTAACACGCTTCTGTAGCCTTCACATCCATACAGCGTGTCGTGCACTGTTCCCGCTTCTAACACAATAGGCAGAGACGGTGGACCGCCACACTCTTCCATTATGACACGCTCCTCTAGCCTTCACATTCATACAGCGTGTCGTGCACTGTTCTTCAATTGGTCCTTCCACTTCTCCTCACTCACCAAAATTAGTCTTTCCCCATCCTGTTCCGAAGCAGCTCTTGGCATTTTCGAATGTGGTCCCTTCCGGTGGCAGGCATATCTGTAATAAGAAAGATGTACATTAAAATTGTTATTATTTCACCGCAAAAGCTAGATATTTGTCTGGACATCCTATTTATATATGTCAACCTTTGTCTTACTATGGCCAAGTATGGCTGCCTTTGGTTAACTATGACCAAATATGCCTGAACTTGGTTTACTTTGGCCAAATATGGTTGCCCATGGCTTACATTGACCAAAAACCGCTGCCTCTGTGGCCAAATATGGCTGCCTTTGGCTTACATTGGCAAATTTGACTGCTTTTGGCTTACAATGCCTAAGTATGGCTGCTTTTGACTTCAACAACAACATTCTCCATTTCTCCCTTCTAACGACCACCACATCTGACAATTTTTTGAAAGATGTATATATGCTACTATATTGAGAAACACTCCACATTTTTTTGTTCAATCTACACTAGTGCCATCTATTAAGATTAGATGTTAGCAAAAAGAGAAAGAGAAAAAGTTATAGTTTTTGCCCTTCTCTGTCGACGACCGTTCGGAGTTGACGTGTACAACTTTTTGTTCGTTCTCACCGTGTTGATGTTGTCGGCAAGCTCGATGGGCGCCTTTAGGAACATGAGTGCTACGTCGTTGGCAAGGTTCTGGGTGTTGAACTGGGAGTGGACGGCGATCCTCTCCACGTTCTGCTCCTTGAAGGGCAGCCTCTCCTGCGTCGTCTGCGTGTCCCACTCCCCCGCTCTGACCTTGATGTCCTCGGCGCGTAATCTGACGACCAATCACGATTGAAGGATTATTACAAAATGGTACACATATACAGATATAAATGGCGCACTCAAAGTCATTACTGCAAATAGAAATATACCCACAGAACCAAAGATGGCAGTACACAATGGAGTTCTAGTGCCAACCCTCGTGTATGGAAGTGAAACTTGGAACTGGCAAAATAAGGATGAAAGCAGGATAAACGCCGTAGAAATGAGATCACTGAGAAGAATGTGCGGGAAAACGTTGTATGATAGAATACCGAACGATGAAATAAGAAAGAAATGTAGGGCAGATGACTGGATGACTGAATGAATAAAATTTTAAAAAGGATCCCTGAGATGGTTAGGACATTTGGAACGAATGGATGAGAGTAGAATGGTTAAAAAGTTGTACACAAGCAGCAGCGTGAGTGGGAAAAGAAGCCGAGGACGACCGAGGAAAACATGGCATGACGAAATTAATCAATTACTAAAAGGCGGCCACATTCGAAGTCGGAATAATCGACGTGCGTGCATGGTACGATGTATGAATGTAGAGGAAGCCTGAGAGGTATGCCAGGACAGGGCGTTGTGGCGATCCATCTTCTCTGCCTACCCCTCCGGGGAAATGGCGTGATGGTTAGTTAGTTACAAAGAAAAAGTCTTGAAAGTAACCAGAGGTTAACCACTGAAACGGTTAACAAATCTCACTTTAATCTCTGAAATCGTTTATAAAACTAACTACCTATACTTCCTATAAATCGTTAACAAAACTCACTTCTCTCTCTGAAATCGTTAACAAAACTTACTTTACTCTCTGAAATGGTTAATAAAACTAATTTACTCTGTGTAATCGTTTATAAAACTCTCTTTATTCTTTGAAATCTACTCTCTGTTATCGTTACCAACTTTACTTTACTCTCTAAAATCGTTAACAAAACTTACTTTTACTCTCTGAAATGGTTAATATAACTAATTTACTATCTGGAATCGTTTATAAAACTCTCTTTATTCTTCGAAATCTACTCTCTGGTATCGTTACCAATTTTATTAATCTCTAAAATCGTTAACAAAAGTACCTTTACTCTCTGAAATGGTTAACAAAACTCACGTTACTCTCTGGAATCGTATTTCACTTTGCAATATATCTCGAATAAAACACTCTTCGGCTGTGATTGTAAACTTACTTTCCGACGCAGTGGGCCCCCGTCAAGACCACCTGAGGATGGATCAAGGACCCTCCACAGATGGCAGTCCCGTTGGACAGAGTGAGGATGGCCACGGTCCAAGGAAACTCTCCAAACTCAGCTGCGTCACTTCCCTGGAATCACATTTATTGATCCTTAAACAGAGAATATTTCATCTGTCTGGTGGTGCACAGATACTGTTGAGTCTACAAATAATTATAATTGCTCGATAAAGTTGTCGAAAATTGGACTTCACGATTGCGCTTCATTGGAGCTAGCCGTGGCGCTCATATGCCCGAAATCATATTTAAACAATGACATAAAATTATCTATTAAACAAAGTCAATATCATAGACATTAACATTATTTTAATATGTTTTTTTTATTTTGAATTTGTGTACCTCCAAAAAAAACGCCCTTTATTATTCAGTATCTTCCCGAATACCCAACACACTGCCATGAACCATCTGTCACAAGTGGTACAGGTCTCTAGTAATGTAATACCCACGGAATCATTCACATTTTAAATATTCTGTGACGTCATCACTTTCCTGTTACTTGTCAATCTTTTAATGTCAGGTTGGCATTTATACGTAGTTGCTGATAACTAGTAGACGTTACTGACAACTAGTAGACGTTGCTGACTATTAGTAGACGTTGGTGACAACTAGTAAACGTTGCTGACAACTAGTAGACGTTACTGACAACTAGTAGACGTTACTGAATAGAAGTAGACGTCACTGATAACTAGAAGATGTAACTGATAACTAGTAGACGTTACTGACAACTAGTAGACATTGCTGACAACTAGTAGACGTTACTGACAACTAGTAGACGTTACTGACTACTAGTAAGCGCTACTGACAACAAGTAGACGTTGCTGACTAATAGTAGACATTACTGGCAACTAGTAGACGTTACTGACAACAAGTAGACGTTAGTAGACGTAGATAAGAACTAGTAGACGTAACTGACAACTAGGAAACGTTACTGACAAGAAATCGACGTCACTGACAACAAGTAGACGTTGCTGACTAATAGTAGACGTTACTGACAACTAGTAGACGTTACTGACAACTAGTAGACGTTACAACAATTTGTACAATTAAATGACAATGTATGAAGTACAAGCAATATTTTGCAATTCTCTGCAACTCCCCCAATTACCACATGTGGCTGACATTAAAAAATTGATTGATTTGATCATGCCACGTTTTTCTCTATTTCGTTTTTAAAAGTGTGGTTTCAACAAGACTCTTCCAGAGCGCATTAAGCCAGGGACGCAAGCTCTCTATCTCCGGGCTCGCTCCTGTTATACTCACCGCTGCTGTGGTGATCTGGAAGTCGATGCCTTTCTCATTCCTGATGCCGCAGCCGTTGAGCCTCTCTGGGTGCTCCACAACTTCAACGGGATTGTCTGGTTCCCTCGGAGACTTACAGCACTTCTCCACGGATACCTGGCAACTCTCTGGTTTGAACCTGTCAACAATAATAATAATAAACTTATATGACACGCTGTATGGATGTGTAGGCTAGAGAAGCGTGTCAGGATGGAAGAGTGTGGCGGTCCACCATCTCTGCATATTGTGTTAGAAGCGGTACATGACACGCTGTATGAATGTGAAGGCTAGAGAAGCGTGTCAGAATGGAAGAGTGTGGCGGTCCACCGTCTCTGCCTATTGTGTTAGAAGCGACAGTGCACGACACGCTGTATGAATGTGAAGGCTAGAGAAGCGTGTCAGGATGGAAGAGTGTGGCGGTCCACCGTCTCTGCCTATTGTGTTAGAAGCGACAGTGCATGATGAATGTGAAGGCTAGAGAAGCGTGTCAGGATGGAAGAGTGTGGCGGTCCACCGTCTCTGCCTATTGTGTTAGAAGCGACAGTGCATGACACGCTGTATGAATGTGAAGGCTAGAGAAGCGTGTCAGGATGGAAGAGTGTGGCGGTCCACCGTCTCTGCCTATTGTGTTATAAGCGACAGTGCACGACACGCTGTATGAATGTGAAGGCTAGAGAAGCGTGTCAGGATGGAAGAGTGTGGCGGTCCACCGTCTCTGCCTATTGTGTTAGAAGCGGTGCATGACACGCTGTATGAATGTGAAGGCTAGAGAAGCGTGTCAGGATGGAAGAGTGTGGCGGTCCACCGTCTCTGCCTATTGTGTTAGAAGCGACAGTGCACGACACGCTGTATATGTGAAGGCTAGAGAAGCGTGTCAGGATGGAAGAGTGTGGCGGTCCAATGTCTCTGCCTATTGTGTTAGAAGCGCAGTGCACGAACGCTGTATGGATGTGAAGGCTAGAGAAGCGTGTCAGGATGGAAGAGTGTGGCGGTCCACCGTCTCTGCCTATTGTGTTAGAAGTGACAGTACATGACACGCTGTATGGATGTGAAGGCTAGAGAAGCGTGTCAGGATGGAAGAGTGTGGCGGTCCACCGTCTCTGCCTATTGTGTTAGAAGCGACAGTGCGCGACACGCTGTATGATTATGAAGTCCATCAAATGTTGAAATTTGTTGGCGTCAGTTTTTCGTGTTTATTTGAGTGTATAAACATTTCAGTACAAGTCAAATAGCAATAAAATATTTTTATTATTAATGTGTGTTTAGTTTTGTTTATTCCTAAGTTTCCCATTTTCTCATATTCCAAGAAATTTGCAATATTTCTAATCTTTTGGGTAAAACCCGAGTGTTTGTAGGTTAAAAATTTCTTGGAATTTTCACTTATTGATATTGTAATTTGTATTAGTTTGTAATATAATGATAAGTGATCTGTCTGCTTTACGCGGACGATGTCGTTCTCGTTGCGGATAGTGCGGACGAATTACAAGTCTTGGTGTCGAGAATGTATGAGGTATGCAAGTCAAATGATTTAATGATGAATGTCGGAAAGTCAAAGGTGATGGTTTTCGAAAGGGAAGAGCAAATGACGTTTGTAATATAAGTGTGAACGAAGAGAACTTGGAACAGGTGAGGGAATTTGTGTATTTAGGTAGTATGTTCACAGCAGATGCCCGAACGGATAGTGACGTCGAAAGAAGGGTTGGTGCGGGTAACAAAGTGAATGGAGCTTTAAAATAGTTATTGGAAACAAGAATTTATCAATGAAAGCGAAAACGGCCGTTCACAATGGAGTTCTGGTCCCAACACTAATGTATGGAAGCGAAGCATGGAACTGGCAGAAGAAGGATGAAAGCAGAATAAATGCGGTAGAGATGAGGTCCTTAAGACGTATGTGTGGTAGAACGATGTACGACAGAATCTCAAATGCTGATATAAGAAAGGAATGTAGAGCGGAAGAAGGTATTATGAAAGGATAGCTGCGTTGGTTCAGACATTTGGAACGCATGGATGGAGAAAGAATGGTTAAGAAAGTTTACGTTAATGATGTAAATGGGGTACGGAGTCGCGGCAGACCAAGGAAAACATGGCATGACCAAATTAATCAAATTCGAATGGAAAAGGCCTTTGTCCAGGAGTTGGCGGGAATAGGCTGAGGAAGAAGAAGAAGAAGAAGAACAATGTGGCGATCCATCCTCTCTGCCTACCCCTCCGGGGAAATGGCGTGATGGTTAGTTAGTTAGTTAGACGCTCGAACTTTAACAGTGTATAGCGGCTATTTTGGTAAAGCAATAGCTGTCAAATGTGACAAGAATGCTTATTTAATTTTGACATTTCACCGTGAAACCCTACACGCTTCAACAACGCGCAGAAATTGTTAAAATACGTTATCAAAATCAATTCATGATCGTTCTGCAGAGTCCACAATACGTCGTTTAATGGATAAAATTGAGATTCTTAGGGTTTTAACTGGATGATATGGATACCGGAATAACCTGGATGCAGTCTGCACAGGACAGAGTGACATGGAAGCGAATGGAGGAGGCCTTTGTCCAGGAGTGGACGGGAATAGGCTGAGGAAGAAGAAGAAGAAGAGCAATGTGGCGATCCATCGGCGAACCTATCCCTGTCCTGCGCCGCTCGGAACAGCTCCTCCACACTTCGGAAAGCATGGCATGACCAAATAAATCAAATACTGAAAGGCGGCCACATTCGAAGCCGGAAAAATCGACGAGCGTGCATGTGGAGGAATTTAGAGAGGTATGTCAGGACAGAACGGTATGGCGGTCCATCCTCACTGCCTACCCCTCCAGGGAAACGGCGTGATGGTTAGTTAGTTTTTCGTTATTAAATGAGGATAATTCCACACTTATTGTGTTGTGTCAAAGATAATTGACCTATTTCTGCATTTCGTTACCGAGAACTGACCTTTCTTATCTGAAAAAAATTATCTACGCTGTTATTACATGTTTTCTGAACTGAGCTCAGAGCGAAGTCAAATATATTTTCGATTGCCTCTCATATACGTAACTAGACACTTGAAAACGACCAATAATAACATATGGCGTTGAAGCAAGGGCAGACACAGTCAAGATCAAACATGTTCTTATGACTTTTTTAAAGGATTAATGGTATCTCAATAGAGACATAGAGACATAGAAGTCTGGTAATGTGTAAAAGAAGCCTGGTAATTTGTATGAGAAGTCTGGTAATATTTAAAGTAGGCTGGTAATATGTCAAAGAACCTGATAATATATATTTAAGAAGTATGGTAATTTTTAAAGTAGGCTGGTAATATGTAAAAGGAGTCTGGTAATATGTATAAGAAGTCGGCGTATATCTAAAAGAGACCTAGTAATATGTAAAAGCAGTCTGGTAATATGTATGTTAATGTGTAAAAGAAGCCTGGTAACCTGTATGAGAAGTCTATAAATATTTAAAATAGGCTGGTAATATGTAAAAGTAGTCTGGTAATATGTGTAAGAAGTCTTGTAACATGTATGTTAATGTGTAAAAGTAGTCCTATAGATATGTAAAAGATATCTGGTAATATGTATAAGAAGTCGGCTTATATGTAAAAGAGGCCTAGTGATATGTAAAAGAAGCCTGGTTATATGTAAAAGAAGCCTGGTTATATAAAAGAAGTCTGGTAATGTGTAAAAGTAGCCTGGTAATATTCACAGTAGGCTGGTAATATGTAAAAGTACTCTGGTAATATGTATAACTAGTCTGGTAATATTTATAAGAAGTCGGCTTATATGTAAAAGAGGCCTAGTAATATGTAAAAGAAGCCTGGTTTTATGTATAAAAACTATAGTAATATGTAAAAGAAACCTGGTAATATGTATAAGAAGTCTTGTTATGTGTATGAGAAGTCCGGTAACGTGTATACGACGTCTGCTTATATCATTTTCCACGTGAGAGAAATTACCTGATGTCCAGTTTGCCGAATCCGTCAAATTTACCGTCGGATGTCGTCTCATTGGTCTTGGGGTCACACAGCCAGTACGGCACGCAGATGCAGCTTGATCCGTCTTCCTCCTCTATCGTCTTCGGAGCCAGGGTTGGTTCCACTGCAATCTGCAAGACTCACACATCGTCAATTCCCGAAACTATTCATCATTGATATAGCAGGAGAGGATCTGGGCTTGAAAATCAACGTTAAGAAGACCAAATGGATGACATTCAAATAATCTTCATCCACTCTGCAACTGAATGTATGACCAATTTAATTACCTTGGCAGTATTAGCACTAAAGCGCTTGACCCGGACATTGAAATAAAATGCAGAATTGAGGTTGCACGAACTGCATTTAATAAAATGAGAAGATTCTTTTGCAACGATAATCTTAACTAGAAACTCCGACAAAGAATGATTAAATGTCATATATGGTCTGTTCTACTACATGGCTGCGAAACCTGGACTCTAAAAGTGAATGCAATGAACCGGTTGGAAGCGTTCGAGATGTGGATATACCGCAGAATGCTCCGTATACCGTGGACCGATAGGGTCAGTAATGCAGACGTACTACAGAGAGCCAGAGCCAATAGAGAGCTGTTGTCGGGTGTGAAAATTATAAAGGTCTCATATTTGGGTCATATACTAAGGGGAGAAAAATACCACGACGTCGGGGAGTTGATAGGAGGCAGCTGTCCTGGCTGCAAAACATCTAAGAGTGGACAGGAATAACAGGAGTTCAGAACCTGTTCCAAGTGGTGAGGGATAGAAATGCCTTTGCTGCAGTGATCGCCAGCGTTGGGGGGACCTGACACGGCACCGAAAGTAGACGAATTAATGTAGAGGAGACTAGAGGAGCGTGTCAGGATGGAAGATTGTGGCGGTCCACCGTCTCTGCCTATTGTGTCTCTGCCTATTGTGTTAGAAGCGGGAACAGTGCACGACACGCTGTATGGATGTGAAAGCTAGAGAAGCGTGTCAGGATGGAAGAGTGTGGCGGTCCACTGTCTCTGCATATTGTGTTAGAAGCGGGAACAGTGCACAACGCGCTGTATGGGTGTGAAGGCTAGAGAAGCTTGTCAAGATGGAAGAGTGTGGCGGTCCACGTCTCTGCCTATTGTGTTAGAAGCGGGAACAGTGCACGACACGCTGTATGGATGTGAAGGCTAGAGAAGCGTGTCAGGATGGAAGAGTGTGGCGGTCCACGTCTCTGCCTATTGTGTTAGAAGCTGGAACAGTGCACGACACGCTGTATGGATGTGAAGGCTAGAGGAGCGTGTCAGGATGGAAGAGTGTGGCGGTCCACCGTCTCTGTCTGTTGTGTTAGAAGCGGGAACAGTGCACAACGCGCTGTATGGGTGTGAAGGCTAGAGAAGCTTGTCAAGATGGAAGAGTGTGGCGGTCCACGTCTCTCTGCTATTGTGTTAGAAGCTGGAACAGTGCACGACACGCTGTATGGATGTGAAGGCTAGAGAAGCGTGTCAGGATGGAAGAGTGTGGCGGTCCACTGTCTCTGCATATTGTGTTAGAAGCGGGAACAGTGCACAACGCGCTGTATGGGTGTGAAGGCTAGAGAAGCTTGTCAAGATGGAAGAGTGTGGCGGTCCACGTCTCTGCCTATTGTGTTAGAAGCGGGAACAGTGCACGACACGCTGTATGGATGTGAAGGCTAGAGAAGCGTGTCAGGATGGAAGAGTGTGGCGGTCCACGTCTCTGCCTATTGTGTTAGAAGCTGGAACAGTGCACGACACGCTGTATGGATGTGAAGGCTAGAGGAGCGTGTCAGGATGGAAGAGTGTGGCGGTCCACCGTCTCTGTCTGTTGTGTTAGAAGCGGGAACAGTGCACAACGCGCTGTATGGGTGTGAAGGCTAGAGAAGCGAAGGATGGAAAATATAACTTACGTTTTCAAGTGGCCCAAATACATCAGCCAAGAGATCTGGGTCGATGGTTGTCTGGGATTTCACAATACCGACCATTACACACATCAAGAAGACCCATCTTATCTTGAATGACATCTGAAATATAAATAATTTGAATAAATATAATTATACTTTGTATTACAAGACTTTTTATTTTCACAGAACTCAGACATGTTTCGGATACAAGTAACCTTTATCAATGTATACAATTTTGACAGTCAAATAAAACAGAACGGTCAGTTATATACTAAATGGAGATCGAGTTATGAATAAAAGTGTAATGGGTATAATTAGGATTGAGGAAAGGAGAGATGTAACGTGTCATGTACTGTTCCCGCTTCTAACACAATAGGCAGAGACATCGGACCGTTTCACTCTTCCATCCTGACACGCTTCTCTAGCCTTCACATTCATACATCGCGTCGTGCACTGTCGCTTCTAATACACTAGGCAGAGACGGTGGACCGCCACACTCTTCCATCCTGACACGCTTCTCTAGCCTTCACATTCATACAGCGTGTCGTGCACTCTCGCTTCTAACACAATAGGCAGAGACGGTGGATCGCCACACTCTTCTATTCTGACACGCTTCTCTAGCCTTTGCATTCATACATCGCGTCGTGCACTGTCGCTTCTAATACAATAGGCAGATACGATGGACTGACACACTCTTCTATTCTGACATGCTTCTCTAGCCTTCACATTCATGCAGCGTATCATGCACTTCCCGCTTCTAACACAATAGGCAGATAACATGGACTGACACACAATTCAATCCTGACACGCTTCTCTAGCCTTCACATTCACACAGCGTGTCTTGTACCATTCCCGCTTCTGCGTATTTCTCGTTTCGTTTCAAGTTTTTACATTTAGCAAATGCATTTTATATAGAGTATGCAAAGTTTTTATATAGACTTCTTTGTAAGACTTCTTTGACTATCTATCTATGGCTTATTATATGTATTTGTGAGTTTTTCTATATAAGAGGAGGTTGATTTATGTGTAAAAACAGCACAGGCGCATATCAACAATTAAAAAACAAGAAATTCAAGAAATCCTACGGTAAACCGGGGTGAACGTGACATGAAATCATTAAAACCTTTAATGAAATCGGCAAATAACATTTATTTCTTCTTTTAGTATAGAACAGGTCGTTTAATGTGGAACAAATTGATGAAATTGTTTATTTAGGAAGTATGTTTACACAGATCTGACAGAATAAAGATCAAAGAAGAATAAATGCAGTAGAAATGAGATCTCTTAGACGAATGTGCGGACAATATGTGTAAGTTAGTTAATTTGAAATAAGATAAACGAGCATGAATTACAGATGTATGAAAGAACTGAAGAATTTATCAATGAAAGCGAAAATGGCCGTTCACAATGGAGTTCTGGTCCCATTCCTAATGTATGGAAGCGAAGCATGGAACTCACAGAAGAAAAATGAGAGCAGAAAAAATGCGGTAGAGATGAGGTATCTAAGACGTATGTGTGGTAGAACGATGTACGATCAAATGCTGATATTAGAAAGGAATGTAGAGCGGAAGAAGGTAATATGAACAAAATTATGAAAGGATCGCTGCGTTGGTTCGGACATATGGAGCGCATGGAAGAAGGGTTAAAAAAGTATACGTTAACGATGTAAATGGAGTACGGAGTCGAGGTAGACCGAGAAAAACATGGCATGACCAAATTAATCAAATTTTAAAGGTTGGTCATGTTAGAAGCCGGAAGAATCGACGTGCGTGTATGACTCGCTGTATGAATGTGGAGGAATCTAGAGAGGTATATCAGGATAGAGTAGTGTGGCGGTTCGTTCTCTCTGCCTACCCCTGCGGGGAATCGGCCTGATGGTCTATTCTGTTTGTCTGTTATGAAAGAAATGAAAGAGTTGGATGTAGGTGCCAAAATGAGCGGAGTGTCAGTAAGCTGTCTCTTGTATGCGGATGACGCTGTCCTTCTTGCAGACAACGAGCATGAACTACAAGTCCTGGTGAATAGTATGTATGAGGTATGCATGCGAAATGATCTGATGATGAATGTTAACAAGTCCAAGGTAATGATTTTTGAAAGAGAAGAAATCATGACAGTCTGTAACATTAGCGTGAATGGTGAAAATCTGGAGCAAGTAGATGAGTTTGTGTATTTAGGTAGTATGTTTACAGTGGAGAGGGATATTGAAAGAAGGGTTGGGGCAGGCAACAGAGTGAATGGTGCACTTAAAGTTGGCATCGCAAACAAAAGCCTTTCCAAAAAAGCTAAAATGGTTTTGCACAAGGGTGTTTTTGTGCCGACCCTTATGTATGGAAGCGAAGCATGGAACTGGCAAAAAAAGGATGAAAGTAGAATAAATGCAGTAGAAATGAAACCCCTCAGATGAATGTGTGGAAAATCTGTGTATGATAGAGTGTCGAATGAAAATATAAGAAGTGAATGCGGTGCGAATGAAAATGTTTTGAACAAAATAATGAAAGGATCAAGTTGGTTTCGACACATGGAAAGAATGAATGAAGAAAGAATGGTAAAAAAGTTATATGTTATGTTGATGTAAATGGAACCAGAAATAGAATTGGAAGACCGAGGAAAACGTGGCACGATCAAATAAATCAAATATTGAATGTCGGTCATGTGAGGAGTCAGAGAAATCGACGCGCGTGCATGACACGATGTATGAATGTTGAGGAATCGAGAGAAATATGTCAGGAAAGAAAAGTGTTGCAGTCCATTCTTTCTGCCTACCCCTTCGGGGAGACGGCGTGATGGTTAGTTAGTTAGTTAGTTAAGTATATGTAAACGATGTAAATAGAATTCAAAATAGAAGAAAACCGAGGAAAATGTGGCACGATTTAGTTTCTGTATGAATGTTGAAGAAGTGAATTGAGAAATATGTCAGGAAAGAAAAGTATGGCAGTCCATTCTTTCTGCCTACCCCTTCGGGGAGACGACGTGATGGTTAGTTAGTTAGTTAAAATTAATGTATTATATAATTTAACAATGAAGTTCTAGTGCCGACCCTTATGCATGGAAGTGAAGCTCGGAGTTGGCAGAAAAAGGATGAAAGTAGAATAAATACCGTAGAAATGAGTCGGTACAAGTTCATAAAACGGAGCATCTTCTACAGCGCCCTTGAGATGAGTAATTCATAAAAATGGCGCTCTATAAATTATCCAATTTATTATTATATAATCCGATGGTAGATTATTCATGAAAATCAAAATATGTGTTTTCCCTTTTAATAGTAAAAATGCATTGAAATTCCGTATTCTATGATTTGGCATTGAATTCGTATTGTTTGCTGTTGACTTACGTGCTCTAAACAACCTATTTATAAAGCATTTGATGTGATTCTTATAACCTTTTCTCTAAAGCTAGCAACAAGCAGAGTGGGACGTTTATATATGTTCACCTAGTATGTGCTTTATGTTTATAAACGGTTTCGCGGAATACCAATGATAGCAGAAGAGAGGTCTGTATATAGAATGCTAATGATGCCAAAAGAGAGGTCTGTATATAGAATTCGAATAGTAGCAGAAGAGAGATTTGTATATAGAATCCGAATAGTAGCAGAAGAGAGATTTGTATATAGAATTCGAATGATGCCTAAAGAGAGATTTGTATATAGAATTCGAATAGTAGCAGAAGAGAGGTTTGTACTCGTATATAGATTTCGAATGGTAGCAGATGAAAGATTTGTATATAGAATGCAAATGATGCCAAAATAGAGATTTATATATAGAATGCGAATAGTTCCAAAAGAGAGGTTTGTATATAGAAGGTGAATGGTAGCAGAAGAGAGATATAAGTATTATGTATGGAATGCGCATAGTGCCAAAAGAGAGGGTTTTTTTTATAGAATGCGAATAGTAGCAGAAGAGAGATTTGTATATGAAATGCTAATGGTAGCAGAAGAGAAATATATGGAATGCTAATAATGCCAAAAGAAAGATTTGTGTATAGAATGCGAATGATGCCAGAAGAGAGGTTTGTATATAGAATGCGAATGATGCCATAAGAGAGGTTTGTATATAGAATTCGAATGGTAGCAGAAGAAAGACCTCGGCCATGAAGGCCGTCAAATATAAATAATATAATTTAATTTTGTTCATAATACTTTCCGTTCTGCATTCCTTCCTTATATCGCCATTTAGAAATCTGTTGTACATCGTTTTACCACACATACGTCTAAGAGATCTAATTTCTACTGCCTTTATTCTAATTTTATCCTTTTTTGCCATTTTAACGCTTCGCTTTCGTACATAAGGGTCAGTATGTTATTAATAATGTTGAATCATTTGTTTTTGATATAATATTGATATAATTTGACCGTGCGAAGTAGCCCTGTTTTACAATTAAATATATAACAAGACTCACCTTGACACGAGATAATCCTGTCTTGGGACAGAACGGAAGACGCGGACAAAGGAACGCTACAATGCAAAAACAAAAACAAACTGGTATCGGAAAAAACAAAAGCAAACGAGGCGACCGTGGCTCCACCAGATGGAATGCTAGTTCTCAATTCGAATTTGAATTCAACCAGAAACACTGCCGACCAATCGGACGATCTCGCCGAACTGACCTCTGCGCGATTTGAATTCAAGTTTCGAACGTCTTCGAACGCGTCAGGGGTGTCGCAATTAAAGTTCGCAACAGTAATTCAATATGTAAAAACGAACTAACATTTAAATAACTAACTAACTATTGTGTTAGAACCGGGAACAGTACACGACACGCTGTATGGATGTGTAGGCTAGAGAAGCGTGTCGGGATGGAAGAGTGTGGCGGTCCACCGTCTCTGCCTATTGTGTTAGAAGCGACAGTGCACGACACGCTGTATGGATGTGAAGGCTAGAGAAACGTGTCAGGATGGAAGAGTGTGGCTCTATCGTCTCTGCTTATTAAATTAGAAGCGACAGTGCACGACACGCTGTATGGATGTGAAGGCTAGAGAAACGTGTCAGGATGGAAGAGTGTGGCTCTATCGTCTCTGCTTATTAAATTAGAAGCGACAGTGCACGACACGCTGTATGGATGTGAAGGCTAGAGAAGAGTGTCAGGATGAAAGAGTGTGGCGGTCCATCGTCTCTGCTTATTAAGTTAGAAGCGACAGTGCACGACACGCTGTATGGATGTGAAGGCTAGAGAAGAGTGTCAGGATGAAAGAGTGTGGCGGTCCATCGTCTCTGCTTATTAAGTTAGAAGCGACAGTGCACGACACGCTGTATGGATGTGAAGGCTAGAGAAGCGTGTCAGGATGGAAGAGTGTGGCGGTCCACCGTCTCTGCCTATTGTGTTAGAAGCGACAGTGCACGACACGCTGTATGGATGTGAAGGCTAGAGAAACGTGTCAGGATGGAAGAGTGTGGCTCTATCGTCTCTGCTTATTAAATTAGAAGCGACAGTGCACGACACGCTGTATGGATGTGAAGGCTATAGAAGCATGTCAGGATGGAAGAGTGTGGCGGTCCATCGTCTCTGCTTATTAAATTAGAAGCGACAGTGCACGACACGCTGTATGAATGTGAAGGCTATAGAAGCGTGTCAGGATGGAAGAGTGTGTCATCCATCGTCTCTGCATATTGTGTTAGAAGCGGAACAGTGCACGACACGCTGTATGGATGTGAAGGCTAGAGAAGCGTGTCAGGGTGGAAGAGTGTGTCATCCATCGTCTCTGCATATTGTGTTAGAAGCGGAACAGTGCACGACACGCTGTATGAATGTGAAGGATAGAGAAGCGTGCCAGGATGACGCGAATTAATTAACGTATTTTAATATCTGTTTTATTAAATATGTAGCTTGAAAACCCCTGACCGGTTTGCGGACGTTGTGGTTGATTAAGAAACCAAGAGTTTTAAACAAATACTTCTAATTTGAGTCACATAATATAATCAACAAATGCTTGGCGAATGCCTGAGGGACTTAACACCCAATACTGAAATCAGACGGACAAAGCTGGTTGAAAAACTGATGTAGAAATGCACGGGACATTTCGCAAGACAGGGAACAGAGATATGCCCATACAATTTTTGATGCCCGTACAATTTTTGATGCCCATGCAATTTCGAGAAAGAAGCCGACCAACAGCCGAGCAAAATTGGCAGTACACAACGGAGTTCTAGTGCCAAACCTCATGTATGGAACTGAAGCTTGGAGCTTGAAAAATAAGGATGAAAGCAGGATAAACGCCGTAGAAATGAGATCACTAAGAAGAATATGCGGGAAAACGTTGTATGATAGAATACCGAACGATGAAATAAGAAAGAAATGTAAGGCAGATGACTGCATCATGGATAAAATTAAAAAATGATCCCTGAGATAGTTTGGACATATGGAACGAATGGATGAGATGTTTAAAAAGTTGTACACAAGCAGCGTGAGTGGAAAAAGAAGCCGAGGACGACCGAGGAAAACATGGCATGACCAAATTAATCAATTACTAAAAGGCGGCCACATTCGAAGTCAGAATAATCGACGTGCGTGCATGGTACGATGTATGAATGTAGAGGAAGCCCGAGAGGTATACCAGGACAGAGCATTGTGGCGATCCATCCTCTCTGCCTACCCCTCCGGGGAAATGGCGTGATGGTTAGTTAGTTAGTTAGTTTTCTCACTTCACAATGCCTCAAGACTAAAGTCTTCAACCAGTACGTCTTGCCAGTCATGACGTACGGAGCCGAGACGTGGACACTGACAAAAGGTCTAGTCTACAGATTCAAGGTTGCCCAGCGCGCCATGGAAAGAGCCATGCTTGGAATAACCTTGAGGGACAGATTTAGAAACGAATTTTTTCGACAACAAACCAAGGTGACTGAGGTGGCTCTGCGGATAGGCGGGCTGAATTGGCGATGGGCTGGACATATCTTTCGGAGAACCGACAGCCGATCGGGAAGACGGGTTCTGGAGTGGAGACCGCGTACAGGATTCCGTAGAGTTGGACGTACCCCTACCCGCTGGACCGACGATCTGAAGAGGATTGCTGGACATGAATGGATGGGAGCGGCAATGGATAGGACAGGCGTGCTTTGGGAGAGGCCTACATTCAGCAGTGGATGACGATGATAATTAGATGCCCATACAATTTTATAAAACTAACTAACATAACGCCATTTCTCCGGAGGGGTAGGCAAAGAGGAAAGCTCTGTCCTGGCATACCTCTCAGGCTTTCCTTACATTCACACATCGTACCATGCACGAACGTCGATTATTCTGACTTAGAATGTGACCGCCTTTTAGTAATTGATTAATTTGGTCATGCCATGTTTTCCTCAATCGTCCTCGGCTTCTTTTTCCACTCCCGCTGCTGCTTGTGTACAACTTATTAACCATTCTACTCTCATCCATTCGTTCCATAAGTCCAAACCATATCAGGGATCCTTTTTAAATTTAAACCATTCAGACCGCCACACTCTTCCATCTGTATACACTTCCTTTGGCCATTTTTATCAATGTCAATTTATCAATGAAAGCGAAAACGGCCGTTCAAAATGGAGTTCTGGTCCCAACCCTAATGTATGGAAGCGAAGCATGGAACTGGCAAAAGAAGGATGAGAGCAGAATAAATGCGGTAGAGATGAGGTCCCTAAGACGTGTGTGTGGCAGAACGATATTCGACAGAATCTCAAATGCTGATATAAGAAAGGAATGTAGAGCGGAAGAAGGTATTAGGAACAAAATGATGAAAAGATCGCTGCGTTGATTCAACATATGGAACGCAATGATGGAGAAAGAATGGTTAAGAACTGACTAACTAACCATCACGCCGTCTCTCCGAAGGGGTAGGCAGAAAGAATGGACTGCCACACTTTTCTTTCCTGACATATTTCTCTTGGTTCCTCAACATTCATACGTCGTGTCATGCACGCGCGTCGATTTCTCTGACTCCTCACATGGCCGACATTCAATATTTTATTTATTTGATCGTGCCACGTTTTCATCGAATAATGGTTAATAAAGCATGTGTTAATGATGTAAATGGGGTACGGAGTCGAGGCAGACCGAGGAAAACATGTTAGAAGTCGGAGGAATCGACGTGCGTGTATGACTCGTTGTATGAATGTGGAGGAAGCTAGAGAGGTGTGTCAGGATAGAGTAGTGTGGCGGTCCATTCTCTCTGCCTACGACATTCTATTTCTGGACCACATGAATAGAAAAATTAAAGAATAAAATAAAAATTAATTGTCATTTTAATTTGTTGAATATAAAAAATTGAATGCAATGATAGCGTTGCTCTTGGCTGCCTTCCATCTTCATCACCTAGTCCTGGCGGATTTCAACAGCCACTAAAGATACTGTTGTTTCTCCGTAGACTTCCACATGGGTAACGCGATTCATCGGGATCCTGTGATGGAAGTCGCAGAAGTGACTGCCATTCACCGAGAGCTGAAAGGTTAATAAAAAAAACAATTAAATATCATAGATGTTGGATCGCCACACTCTTCCATCCTGACACGCTCCTCTAGCCTTCACATTCATACAGTGTGTTGTTTACTGTCGCTTCTAACACAATAGGCAGAGACAATGGATGACACACTCTTCCATCCTGACACGCTCCTCTAGCCTTCACATTCATACAGTGTGTTGTTTACTGTCGCTTCTAACACAATAGGCAGAGACAATGGATGACACACTCTTCCATCCTGACACGCTTCTCTAGCCTTCACATTCATACAGTGTGTTGTTTACTGTCGCTTCTAACACAATAGGCAGAGACGGTGGACCGCCACACTCTTCCATCCTGACGCGCTTCTCTAGCCTTCACATTCATACAGCGTTTCGTGCACTGTCGCTTCTAACACAATAGGCAGAGACGGTGGACCGCTACACTCTCCCGTCCTGACACGCTTCTCTAGCCTTCACATTCATACAGCGTGTCGTGCACTGTCGCTTCTAACACAATAGGCAGAGACGGTGGACCGCCACACTCTTCCATCCTGACACGCTTCTCTAGCCTTCACATTCATACAGCGTGTCGTGCACTGTCACTTCTAACACAATAGGCAAAGACGGTGGACCGCCACATTCTTCCATCCTGACAAGCTTCTCAGCTATAGCGTACCTTATAACCCCTCTGATCCGCCATTATGACTATCTGATAGGGGCGTGAAGGGGCCAAAGGCATACCCCCCGCCCGTTCCTCTCCGCCCCAGCTGACCCCCTGGTAATGGTTTCTGACAACAGCCCTCTCATTGAAGCGAAAACTGGTGTGGAAGGCCACATCTTCGGATGGACGGCATTTCAAGTTGATGATCACCCTAAAGAACAAAAAATTAACCTTATTTATTGTATCTTGAAATAAAAAAAAATGCATTGTGTTGACTGCCACACTCTTCTTTCCTGACATATTTTTCAATTCGCTTCCTCAACATTCGTACATCTTGTCATGCACGCGCGTCAATTTCTCTGACTCCTCACATGATCGACATTCAATATTTGATTTATTCGAGCGTGCTACGTTTTCCTCGGTCTTCCGATTCTACTTCTAGTTTCATTTACATCATTCACATATATATTTTTTTACCATTCTTTCTTCATTCATTCTTTCCATATGTCCAAACCATCTTACTGATCCTCTCACACATTCTTCTAAGAGATCTCATTTCTACTGCATTTATTACTTTCATCCTTCTTTTGCAAGTTACATAAGGGTCGGTAGAAGAACACCATTGTGCACTGCCATTCTAGCTTTTTTGGGTAGGTTTTTGTTTGCGATGACAACTTTAAGCGCACCATTCACTCTGTTGCCTGCCCCAACCCTTCTCTCAATATCCTTCTCCACTGTAAACATACTACCCAAATACACAAACTCATCTACTTGCTCCAGATTTTTACCATTCACGCTAATGTTGCAGACTGTCGTGATTTCTTCCTTTACAAAAATCATTACCTTGGACTTATTCACATTCATCATCAGATCATTTCGCATGCATACTTCATACATGTGTCTTGAACAATGATCTAAAACTCCATATTAAAAAATTAATACGAATGAAAACGTCTGTTTTATACTAGTTTTATTATATTCTATGGGAATGACACGTCTGTCCTTGCTAAGGCACTATCAAATGTAGCGAGAATCAAACTGTTTATATACCCGAGCTAATGGAGCAGAATAAGGTGATTGGAGTGGCTTCATACATTGTTAACCGTCTATTGTATCTTGAACAATGATGTAAAACTCCATATTAAATAATTAATACGAATGAAAACGTCTGTTTTATACTAGTTTTATTATATTCTATGGGAATGACATGTCTGTCTGAAGGGGTACATCCGTGTTCCTGTATTTCTCATGGATATGCTGGATTATAACTCCCTCCAACTGAGGAGGGAAGTATTTATGGCAACGTATTTTTTCAAGCTGATTCGGGGCTCTATTGAGAACCCCTATGTTCTCGAGCAAATAGGTCTTTTTGTTCCTGATAACTACCTGCCACAGCGCCGACATCAATTGTTCTTTGCTCCGTCACGCAGAACCAACTCGCTGATGCCAGTAGAAAGAGCAATTGAGATATTGAATCTAATCGTCTCGGATTTGGAGATTTTCAGTGTCAGTGAGGCAGTAAGTATTCATAAGGGATATATTACAAATTCTGGAAAGAGTACTGCCTCACTGACGTCGACATATTTGGGTTCCTTCTAATTGTATGATTTTTTGGTTTCATGTCGTTGTTTTATCTTTGTAACACTGTTTTGTGTCCGTTTGTGTAACACCGTTATTGGAAAACTCCAGGTGTTTATAAATAGGTGCCTTCGCTCAATATTCAAGATCTATTGGCCCCAAACAGTGCCAAATGCCGTTCTCTGGACCATGGCAGGCGAAAAGCTAATTAGAGAACAAGTCGCTTGATGCAAATGGCTGTGGATCGGTCACACTCTGAGACGGAACCCAGCCTGCATCGCTCTAGACTGGTCCCCTATGGGGGGAAAGAAGAAGCGAAGAGCCCTGCAGGACGAGGTTAAAGCAGCAGTCACTTGGGATGAAGTTAGGCATCAGGCATGCGATAGAGTCGGGTGGAGAAGGTTCCTTGAGGCCTTAAATGCCTATAAATAAATAAAATAAATAAATAATGTTTATCTTGAAGGCAGCAACTAGCACAGACAGATATGTCTGTATCTATTGACTGGTCACCAAGGCAGTGCCTTCATTTGATGAGTGTCTACAATTATATACAATATGTAACATACCTTTGTGCGTTTCGGGAGATATCACCCTGTATACGGATCATAGTTCCGGGATGGACCCCTCCAGGAATCTTCCCTAAAAATGGCACCCTCTGAGAGAAAAAAAAACAAACATATTTAAATCAGAGACAATGCACCCCCACACTCTTCCATCCTGACACACTTCTCTAGCCTTCACATCCATACAGCGTGTCGTGCACTGTTCCCGCATCTAACAAAATAGGTATAGACGATGGACTGCCACACCCTTCCATCCTGACACACTTCTCTAGCCTTCACATTCATACAGCGTGCCGTGCACTGTCGCTTCTAACACAATAGGCAGAGACGGTGGATGACACACTCTTCCATCCTGACACGCTTCTCTAGCCGTCACATTCATACAGCGTGTCATGCACTGTCGCTTCTAACACAATAGGCAGAGACAGTGGATGACACACTCTTCCATCCTGACACGCTTCTCTAGCCGTCACATTCATACAGCGTGTCGTGCACTGTTCCCGCATCTAACAAAATAGGTATAGACGATGGACTGCCACACCCTTCCATCCTGACACACTTCTCTAGCCTTCACATTCATACAGCGTGCCGTGCACTGTCGCTTCTAACACAATAGGCAGAGACGGTGGATGACACACTCTTCCATCCTGACACGCTTCTCTAGCCGTCACATTCATACAGCGTGTCATGCACTGTCGCTTCTAACACAATAGGCAGAGACAGTGGATGACACACTCTTCCATCCTGACACGCTTCTCTAGCCGTCACATTCATACAGCGTGTCGTGCACTGTTCCCGCATCTAACAAAATAGGTATAGACGATGGACTGCCACACCCTTCCATCCTGACACACTTCTCTAGCCTTCACATCCATACAGCGTGTCGTGCACTGTTCCCGCATCTAACAAAATAGGTATAGACGATGGACTGCCACACCCTTCCATCCTGACACACTTCTCTAGCCTTCACATCCATACAGCGTGTCGTGCACTGTTCCCGCATCTAACAAAATAGGTATAGACGATGGACTGCCACACCCTTCCATCCTGACACACTTCTCTAGCCTTCACATTCATACAGCGTGCCGTGCACTGTCGCTTCTAACACAATAGGCAGAGACGGTGGATGACACACTCTTCCATCCTGACACTCTTCCCTAGCCTTTACATCCATACAGCGTATAATGCACTGTTTCCGCTTCTAACACAATAAGCAGAGACGGTGGACTTCTACACTTTTCCATCTCGACACGCTTTTCAAGTCTTCACTTTAATATAGCGTGTCGTGCACTGTTTCTGCTTCTAACACAATAGGCAGAGAAAATGGATGACACACTCTTCCATCCTGATACGCTTTTCAATCCTTCACTTTAATATAGCGCATTATGCACTGTTCCAGCTTCTAACACTTCTTATATCTGCATTTCACACTCTAACATTGTTTGAACCACCATAAAATAATATATTTAAAGGAAAAGAAATGTTAATACTTACCAAACTCATGTTTTCAATTAGTTTTTTGCTTTTGCTATCCCAGAACGAAGTGAACTTGTCTGTTTATCAAATTCTAACGTCAGATACTCCACCCATATGCCACTTATCTAATCGGCTTACTAGAAATCATAATCTTATCTTGAGACCAGGGTAGTCCCACTATTATCCCACCTGACAAAGAATAAACAATTTATATTTAGAAAAAGAGCATGAACTACAAGTCCTGGTGAATAGTATGTATGAGGTATGCATTCGAAATGATCTGATGATGAATGTTAACAAGTCCAAGGTAATGATTTTTGAAAAGGAAGAAACCACGAAAGTCTGCAACATTAGCGTGAATGGTGAAAATTTGGAGCTAGTAGATGAGTTCGTGTATTTAGGTAGTATGTTTACAGTGGAGAGGGATATTGAAAGAAGGGTTGGGGCAGGCAACAGAGTGAATGGTGCACTTAAAGTTGTCATCGCAAACAAAAACCTATCCAAAAAAGCTAGAATGGCAGTGCACAATGGTGTTATTCTACCGACCCTTATGTATGGAAGCGAAGCATGGAACTGGCAAAAGAAGGATGAAAGTAGAATAAATGCAGTTGAAATGAGATCTCTTAGAAGAATGTGTGGATACTCTGTGTATGATAGAGTGCCAAATGAAAATATAAGAAGTGAATGCGGTGCGAATGATGGTGTCATGAACAAAATAATGAAAGGATCATTAAGATGGTTTGGACATATGGAAAGAATGAATGAAGAAAGAATGGTAAAAAAATTATATGTTAATGATGTAAATGGAACCAGAAATAGAATCGGAAGACCGAGGAAAACGTGGCACGATCAATCATAAATCAAATATTAAATGTGACCATGTGAGGAGTCGGAGAAATCGACGCGCGTGCATGACACGATGTATGAATGTTGAGGAAGCGAATTGAGAAATATGTCAGTAAAGAAAAGTGTGGCAGTCCATTCTTTCTGCCTACCCCTTCGGGGAGACGGCGTGATGGTTAGTTAGTTAGTTAATAATAAAACCTAACTTTAAACAATTTAGAAATTTAAAAAGCCATCAAAAATCAATTAAATCCATCAAATAAATAACCAATTAAACTTAAATTCAACTCCCATGCTCGATATGTTCCCGTTATATCTCTCCTCTCCTCAATCCTAATTATACCCCTTCCACTCGATATGTTCCTGTTACATCTACCCTCTCCTCGATCCTAATTATACCCCTTCCACTTTTATGTATATTCGATCTCCATTTAGTATATTTTACCTCTTCTTCTTGAAATCCATCTGATGTCTGATTTATTAATCAAATTGACAGTTGAATGTTAACAATATTTGTAGACAAATACTGGATTTTACCCATTGCGGGTTAATCATTTTTAAGGATTGATTGTATCTCAATAGAGACGAAGCTGTAAATTGTTTTTTGGAAACAGAATATGGTGGTCGATGCGTTTACAGGACTTATGACCTGTCATTGGTTGGGTTAAGCGATCGCTTTATGTTAACAACATTCCCCATTCCGCTCTCCTTCGGATTGCGAGCGAAAATACACCGCGCGTGCAAGTCTTATCTTGTCGGCCGCCACCCGACAACTGAATTGTAGCGTACATATAGCGATGTCGGCTGGCATTCGACAAAGGAGTGGTAAGGGTTAATCATTTATTAATTTAGCCATGCTCCATTATGGCATGCAAGAGGCCTTCTTGTCGTATTACATGGCCGATCCACCTTGCACGCCTTTCGGACAAGGTCCTGAGCAGGTGCCTTCCTCCTTCCATTCTCTGGAGAACCTCCTCATTCGTGATGTGGTCTCTCCAGGAAATTCCTAATAGTCTTCTATAATACCACATCACAAAAGCCTCTAGTCTCCGTTTATCTCTTTCGGATAGGCACCATGTCTCGCAGCCGTACATCAAGATTTTTACATATTTCCACATACATAAGGACTTTTAATAAATAAATGCAAGACTTTTTTTTCTTATTATTTCATATATTTTGATCTAATCGGGTCGAACTTCTGTGGATACTGACGTCAGAACAACTTCTCCGTATATCTCAATATGCGTGATTCTCTCATATGCTGTGCGGTGTTGGAAGTGGCAGAATGTAGTTCCGTTGACTGTGAGCTGAAAAAATAAATCAAACATCAATACTATTTTACGTGGTCGGCCAACACTCTTCCATCCTGACACGCTTACACAATAGGCAGAGACGGTGGATGACACACTCTTCCATCCTGACACGCTTCTCTAGCCTTCACATTCATACAGTGTGTCGCGCACAGTCGCTTCTAACACAATAGGCAGAGACGGCGGACCGCCACACTCTTCCATCCTGACACGCTTCTCTAGCCTTCACATCCATACAGCGTGTTGTGCACTTTCGCTTCTAACACAATAGGCAGAGACGGTGGATGACACACTCTTCCATCCTGACACGCTTCTCTAGCCTTCACATTCGTACAGCGTGTCGTGCACTGTTCCCGCTTCTAACACAATAGGCAGAGACGGTGGATGACACACTCTTCCATCCTGACACGCTTCTCTAGCCTTCACATGCATACAGCGTGTCGTACACTGTCGCTTCTAACGCAATAAGCAGAGACGGTGGATGACACACTCTTCCATCCTGACACGCTTCTCTAGCCTTCACATGCGTACAGCGTGTCGTACACTGTCGCTTCTAACGCAATAGGCAGAGACGGTGGACCGCCACACTCTTCCATCCTGACACGCTTCTCTAGCCTAGTTTTGTAATTTTTTTTCTCTTACTCTGAAAGCCCCTTCTTCCGCCGTGATTGTGATGAGGAAGGGTCTTCCTGTGGCTAAAGGGAAGTGGCCTCCCCTCTCCTCCTTGCCCCAGTTCCTGTTGATGAAGTGGTTTCTGACCACAACATTGGCCAGGAAACGGAAGCTTGTGTGGAATGTAATGTCGCCAGAGGGCTTACACTTGAGATTAATCACGAATCTATAGAAAAAAATAGTGCGTGACTGTACTAATGTGCAAAGGCAAATAGCCGCAAGTTAAAAATAGGAGTTTTGAGACAAACGGGTTTATAGTTTTATTTTGTTTTTTGCTATTTTTTATCATTTAAAATAAGTTTTCTTAAGCAAACTAAGTTTTAAAAGTAAGAATACAGTTCTTAGAAATGATTAAGACGTGTTTTTGCCATAAAAGTATAGTAAGCTTCATATTATTAAAGAAAATGTGTTTTGCCGCCACATATTAGCTAGACCGTCGCACAAATAATTTGGTAATGGGCCGCAATTTAAGTTGCTGTCATTTGCCAGGATACATATTGTGTCGCAGCAAAAGGCCGCAAGTTTTGGCTGTGCCGTGGTAAAAAGCAGCAACTTAAAATGATGGCAAACCAAAACATGTATCAAATTTATACAATTTTGCAGCTATTGGGATAGTGAATATCTCAGTAAAGGAAAGAGATAGAGAAAGATCTGTGATTGTATATGATAGAGGCCAGTTATAAGAATGCTTTGAGCCGTGTTACGCCAAAATGAAATCCATTGGAGCTAGCCGTGGCGCTCGTATGCCCGAAATCATATTTAAACAATAATGGCATAATATTATCTATTAAATAAAGCCAATATCATAGACATTAACATTATTATTATGTTTTTTTTTTTCATTTTGAATTTGTTTACCTCTAAAAAAAACACCCTTGTACACATTGTTACACATTCTTCTTAGTGACCTCATTTCTATGGCATTTATCCTACTTTCATCCTTTTCCTGAGAAATCCAAGCTTCACTTCCATACATAAGGGTCGGGGCTAGAACTCCATTGTGCACAGCTATCTTTGTTTCAGTTGATATATTTCTATTAATAGATATTTCAAGAAACAAAATTAACTAACTAACCATGATGCGGTCTCTCCGAAGGGTTAGGCAGAAAGAATGGACTGCCACACTTTTCTTTCCTGACATATTTCTCTCGCTTTCTCAACATTCATACATCGTGTCATGCACATCATTTCTCTGAATCCTCCATTAGTGTAGTTTACTTTTGAACCCTTTGGTTGGACCCCTTGGGGTCTATATAGACCATTTTGGTAATCACTGGGCTAGATTGTTAAATAACCGAAGGATATAACAGGATAATATTTTCTTTTGCTGGGAGATACTTGCCTTTGGGCGCCGGGACAAACATCTCCTTGAATCCTGACAGTGCTTCCTTCCGATATGCCGCCCAGAAGGGACCCGATGAAAGGATTTGGCTGAAAGGTATTATAAACAAACTTATTTTATAATGGTTTTTCTTTGGTTTTTAACTGCTTTCTATGGTTTTGTGTAAAGTGTCAAGTGACATTTAGAACCTTGGTATTTGTATTACAAATTTTGTAAGGATGGAAGGCGACATGTATGTAAGCACCTCGAAGGGTATGTTAACGCCCTGTGTTAAGTCTGAGCCAGAACTGGCTACCTGTCATACCAATGGAGACAACTGGAATATTTCTAAGGGACCAAATCCAGAAGGGAGTTCTATGAACATCACAACTGTCAAGATTGAGTCTATAAACATGGAAACCGATTTGGAAGATCACGGCATGATTGAGAACATCGCAATTGTCAAGATTGAGTCCATAAAAAAGGAAACCGATTTGGAAGATAACTGCACGAATGAGGAAGACATAGAAAACTATTGTACGAACCCTGATATTGTCAAGAGTGAAACTTTAAATGAAAACGATTTTGAAAATAACGATACGTTTTCTTTAGATATAGATGTGTCGTATAGTCCTGTGAAGAAAGATCCTGGAGAAATAGACGTATCTAGAAAGAGCGACCTTTCAAGTCCGACAAACTCGATGCATACTGGAGAAAAACCCTTTCCGTGTTCAATGTGCAAAAAAACTTTTTCCAAAAATTCTAATTTGAGCCGGCATGTACACATCAACTCCGTAGAAAAACCGCTTCGCTGTTCTATATGTAATGAAAGCTTTTATGGAAAGTGTGTTTTAAAATCTCACAAGAGGATCCACAGCGATGAAAAGGCCTTTTCGTGTTCGACGTGCGAGAAACGATTTAGATCACAAATGTACCTGAGAGATCATTTGCTCGTTCATACAGATGTGAAGCCATTTGAATGTTCGATCTGCAACAAACCTTTCAAATCAAAATCGAACTTAAAAAATCATTTGCGAACCCACTCTGGTGATAAACCGTTTGAATGTCTGAAGTGTAATAAAATGTTTAAATCACAAAGGAACTTAAGGCGTCATTCGGTGTTAACTCACAAGTGTTCGATTGGCGAGAAACGATAGGGCACTTTGAATAATATAAACTCCAGGTGTTTATAAATAGGTGTCTTCGCTCGATATTCAAGATCTATTGGCCCCAAACAGTGTCAAATGACGTTCTCTGGACCATGGCAGGCGAAAAGCCAATTAGAGGACAAGTCGCTAGACTCAAATGGCAGTGGATCGGAACCCAGCCTGCGTCGCTCAGGGCGCACTAGACTGGTCCCCTATGGGGGGAAAGAGGAAGCGAGGCAGACCTAGAGCCACCTGGAGAAGAGCCCTGCAGGACGAGGTTAAGGCAGCAGTCACTTGGAATGATGTTAGGCATCAGGCATTTTCTAGAAATCGGTGTGACCGTGAAGGGAGAATTTTTTTTAAGACTATTAAAAAAAATTATTATATAATTAGACTATTTGATATATTTCAATAAAAAAATATAAAAACTATATTGAATATACACTCCTCGTATTCCTAAATTATCCCGGTCAAATGAATTCCAGAAAAACACTTATTTTTTCGGCCTTCACAATGGCTATCGCCTTTAACTAATATCGTTATAACTAAAAGTAAATTCATGGAAAAATATACATAGAAGGTCGAAGAATCGCCACAATGCTCTGTCCTGGCATACCTCTCGGGATTCCTCTACATTCATACATCGTACCATGCACGCACGTCGATTATTTCGACTTCGAATGTAGCCGCCTTTTAGTAATTGATTAATTTGGTCATGCCATGTTTTCCTCGGTCGTCCTCAGCTTCTTATTCCACTCACGCTGCTTGTGTACAACTTTTTAACCATTCTACTCTCATCCATTCGTTCCATATGTCCAAACCATCTCAGGATCCTTTTTTAATTTTATCCACGATGCAGTCTTCCGCCTTACATTTCTTTCTTATTTCATCGTTCGGTATTCCATCATACAACGTTTTCCCGCACATTATTCTTAGTGATCTCATTTCTATGGCGTTTATCCTGCTTTTATCCTTCTTTTGCCGGCTCCAAGCTTCACTTCCATACATGACGGTTGTCACTAGAACTCCATTGTGTACTGCCATCTTTGCTTCTGTGGATATATTTCTATTTGCAGTAATGACTTTGAGTGCGCCATTTATTTTATTCCCAGCACCAACCCTTCTTTCGATGTCTTTCTCCATTTTTCCGTCTCTTGTAAACAAGCTTCTCAGATACGAAAATTCGGTAACTTGCTCCAATAAAGTATATTAAATATGGCCTGGCATCCCTATGCGCTTGAAATCTTAAAAGTAAGTCCAGAAAGGACGAGAGACGGGCCTAGGAAGTATGCAAGGGTGATGAATGGGCGCCGCTTCACCATATAACAGCCTCCGGTGTACTGCCATGTTTGCTTCTGTGGATATATTTCTATTTGCAGTAATTGATAACTAATATAATATGATAACTTTGCTTTACTTCCGTACGTAAGGGTTGGTACAATAACACAATATTTAAAACATAAACAAGAAGGGATATTTACCAAATGCATTATGGCTTTCAAGAAATGTCCACAGAGTATCAAATAAGCCCAAACACTGAGTTTGATAGCACGTTTATCTAATCATTTCTGGTTATTAGAATCGGCTGATAACATTTTACAGATAGCGAATAAATTCTTAGAATTAACTGACTCACTAACTAATCGTCACGTCGTCTCTCCGAAGGGGTACGCAGAAAGAAGGGACTGCCACACTTGTCCCATACAATGTCCATTCTATCTGCCTACCAGTGGTGTGCCTAGGGTCAACCAGTAAGGCAAGCCCGTCAGACATTTTTAACTAACTAACTAACTAACCATCACGCCGTCTCTCCGGAGGGGTAGGCAGAAAGAATGGAACGCCACACTGTTCTGTCCTGACATACTTCTCTCGCTTCCTCTACATTCATACATCTTGTCATGCACGCACGTCGATTTCTCCGACTTCTCACGTGACCGACATTAAATATTTGATTGATTTGATCGTGCCACGTTTTCCTCGGCCTTCCGATTCTATTTCTAGCTCCGTTCACGCCGTTTACATATACCTTCTTTACCATTCTGTCTTCACTCATTCTTTCCATGTGTCCAAACCATCTTAATGACCCTTTCCTTATTTTGTTCATAACACTTTCATTCGCACCACATTTACTTCTTATACTTGCATTTGTCACTCTATCATATACAGATTTGCTACACATTCGTCTTAGAGATCTCACTTCTACTGCATTTATTCTACTTTCATCCTTCTTTTGCCAGTTCCATGCTTCACTTCCATACATTGTTATGATAATAATAATAACTACAACATGAAGATAAATAAAGACAAAACAAAGCTGCTGACTGTAGGCCGATCGCAACATCAGATGAGAGTAGTGATGTCAGGAGTTCCACTAAAGAACACCAAGGAGTTTGTCTACCTCGGGAGCAAAATAACATGGGACGGTCGGTCTAAGAGAGAGGTCGACAGCCGTATACATCAGGCTAGGCTTGCATTTAATAAAAGGTCGAAAATAATAAAATCAAATAATATAGACCTAAAACTGAGAATACTCCTCATCAAGACCTATGTATGGAGTGTCTTGATGTACGGCTGCGAGACATGGTGCCTATCCGAAAGAGATAAGCGGAGACTAGAGGCTTTTGAGATGTGGTCTTATAGAAGACATTTAGGAATTTCCTGGAGAGACCAGATCACGAATGAGGAGGTTCTCCAAAGAATGGAAGGAGGAAGGCACCTGCTCAGGACCTTGTCCGAAAGGCGTGCAAGATGGATCGGCCATGTAATACGTCGAGAAGGCCTCTTGCATGCCATAATGGAGGGTATGACCGAGAGGACAAACTCTAGGGGACGTCCACGCCGAGAGTACCCGGAGGACCTGTTGGTGGACGTGCGCTGCTCATCGTATGCAGATTTCAAAAGAGCCGCACAAGACAGGGAAGAATGGAAGAGAAGATTATTCAGATATCTCGGAAGCGAAGTAACCAGCTCTAATGACCTCCCCAGGGAAGTAAGGTCACAAGGCTGCAGCGGTTGCAGGCTGCCTGAAAGATGTCATATGGAGAAACAAGGACATGAGGACTGACAGCAAGGTACGCATTTATAAGACCTGTGTGCGACCAGTCCTCACATATGGCATTGAATCGAGAGCAGACAATGTCAAGACAAAGAGCATGCTCGGGACAACCGAGATGAAAACACTCCACGCTATATCGAGTTAGGAATACAGCAATCCGAGAAATTTGCGAGGTCGAAGATGTGGTCAGATGGGGACGTCAAAGACGGCGATACTGGCATCAACACGTAGAAAGGATGAGCTCAAATAGGATACCACACATAGCTCTCCGTGGAACGCCGAACCGACAACGCCGACCAGGAAGCCCCCGAAACGGTGGAGAGAAAGCTGGAAGAAATAAACTGTTAATAGACAATAATAATAAATTTGTTATCACCGAAACATGAATTATAAATAAATGTATCTTACCCCACGACCCAAATACAAGACCTTTCTAATCTTCACACTGGACAGCAGCTCTCTATTGGCTCTGGCTCTCTGTAGTACGTCTGCATTACTGACCCTATCGGTCCACGGTATACGGAGCATTCTGCGCTATATCCACATCTCAAACTCCGCCAACCGGTTCATTATATTCACTTTGAGTCCAAGTTTCTAAGCCGTATAGTAGAACAAACCATATTATTCTTTGTCGGAGTTTCGGGTTAAGATTATCGTTGAAAAATAAGGTTTCCCATACTTTAATTTGATATCAGACCTATATTAAAGAGTGGGGACGAGTATATTTTATAGCTTCACAGTAATATAGTAGAAAATACCATATATAGCATTAAACTATTCTTTGTCGGAGTTTCGGGTTAAGATTACCGTTGCAAAATAATGTTCTCGTACTTTAATTCGATATCAGAACTACATTTATGTTATAGTTTCACAGTAATTTATTAGAAAATACTATATATAGCATTTAAATATTCTTTGTCGGAGTTTCGGGCTAAGATTGTCGTTGCAAAAGAAGGTTCTCATACTTTAATTCGATATCAGAACTACATTTATGTTATAGTTTCACAGTCATATAGTGGAAAATACCATATATAGCATTTAAATATTCTTTGTCGGAGTTTCGGATTATGATTATCATTCCGCATATTGGGTTGAGTGTAGGATGCAATCTCCCAAACGTTGTGTTTTATTTCAATATTTTATTCTTCAACAAATATCACATCTATATACAAATGTACCTTAAACTTACAAACTTTCTTATACATATGAATCACATTTTAATAACTAGACTATTTTTAAACTAATTTTTCAACCAAATCAAAGACCACACGCCTTACGCCAGATATAAAGAGATGCCAATTGAAATAACTAACCTTTTAAATGAAGGATTTTTTACAAGTCCTGGTGAATAGTATGTATGAGGTATGCATGCGAAATGATCTGATGATGAATGTTAACAAGTCCAAGGTAATGATTTTTGAAAAAGAAGAAATCATGACAGTCTGCAACATTAGCGTGAATGGTGAAAATTTGGAGCAAGTAGATGAGTTTGTGTATTTGGGTAGTATGTTAGTAACGATCGGCGAGTTTCAGAATGAAGCTATCATTGGGATTCCCGATAGCCTTGCAGGATTTGGAGTTTCCGTATGTGACTCGAAGCTGCGTAGCCCCAGATTGGGGCTGCGTATGTGAAGATCGGCCCTATGACTGTTTTGTATATCAGGAGTTTATTTTTAACTAACTAACTAACTAACCATCACGCTGTCTCTCCGAAGGGGTAGGCAGAAAGAATGGACTGCCACACTTTTCTTTCCTGACATATTTCTCAATTCGAATCCTCGACATTCATACATCGTGTCGTGCACGCGCGTCGATTTCTCTGACTCCTCACATTTGATTTACTTGACCGTGCCACGTTTTCCTCGGTCTTCCGATTCTATTTCTAGTTCCATTTATATCATTATCATATAATTTTTTTAACATTCTTCATTCATTCTTTCCATGTGTCCAAACCATCTTATTGATCCTTTCATTATTTTGTTCATTCATTCGCACCGCATTCACTTCTTATATTTTCTTTCGACACTCTATCATACACAGAGTATCAGCACATTCGTCTAAGAGATCTCATTTCTACTGCATTTATTCTACTTTTATCCTTCTTTTGCCAGTTCCATGCTTCGCTTCCATATACATAAGGATCGGCACAAGAACACCTTGAGGGATAGATTAAGAAACGAATTCATTCGTCAACAAAGCAAGGTGACTGAGGTGGCTCTGAGGATGGGCGGGCTGAAGTGGCGATGGGCTGGCCATATCTGTCGAAGAACCGACAGCCGATGGGGAAGACGGGTGGAGACCGCATACAGGATTCCGTAGAGGACCGACGATCTGAAGAGGATTGCTGGACATGGATGGATGGGAGCGGCAATGGATAGGGGCGGTGGCGTGCTTTGGGAGAGGCCTACATTCAGCAGTGGATGACAGACGGCTGATGATGATGATAACTGTGGCTGCTGGCTATACACATTTTTACACCGTGCTTACGGAACTACAGTGGTAAGTTTTTGTGTCGCTCTTGTCCCAGAAATATATACTAACACGTGCAACTCAAAGGAGATAACAAAATTTAAAATAGATTTGTTTCATTTTAAATAAATCAAAAGATTTATTTTCTAAAACGTGCCGGAAGGGTTTTAAATGCGGTGTTTTGTGTCTGGCGCGGTGTGGTCTTTGTCTCCGAACCCTGGCGACGAGGGACGGGCTGATGGCGAAGGTATCGAACGTTGGTACACGCCTTACAAACGAATTAAGTCAAAACGTGGAATTGTTAAAAATAGTATTTTTTTTCATTATCGATAGTTATAAAAACACATTTGGTAGTCCGCGCTAGTTGGAGGTGGGGGGCCGCGCCAGGCCCCCGCTCATGAGCAGCGCTATCTGCTCGGGCGGGAGGTGGTTGGTGAGGCTGTACAGCGCCGACATGTAGTCCAGCGGGGGCACCGCGGCCGGCTTGGACAGCAGCGTGCCCCCCGCCTGCAGCAGGCTGGAGGCGTGGTGCGAGCCCTGGTAGGGCGCCGGCTTGCTGGTCTGCCGCGGGGGAGGCGTCGTCACCTGACAAACAGTATTCAGCATTCAGTATAACTCTAAATAGGATCACCCGTGTTCCAGATATGATCTTTACAAAAAGTTGCCCAAATGTTCTATGGTTAACCGTTTCCTAAGATTACCTGTATTCTATAATTACCCATATTCTATAGTTACCCGTGTTCTATAGTAGCCCATATTCTATAGTTACACATATTCTATAATAACCCATATTCTATAGTTACTCGTGTTCTATAGTTACCCGTGTTCTATAGTTACCCATGTTTTATAGTGTTTTATAGTTACCCGTATTCTATAGTTACCCGTGTTCTATAGTTACCCATATTCTATAGTTACCCGTGTTTTATAGTTACCCATATTCTATAGTTACCCATGTTCTATAGTGTTTTATAGTTACCCATATTCTATAGTTACCCATGTTCTATAGTGTTTTATAGTTACCCGTATTCTATAGTTACCCGTGTTCTATAGTTACCCATATTCTATAGTTACCCGTGTTTTATAGTTACCCATATTCTATAGTTACCCATATTCTATGGATACCCATGTTCTATAGTGTTTTATAGTTACCCATATTCTATAGTTACCCATATTCTATGGATACCCATGTTCTATAGTGTTTTATAGTTACCCATATTCTATAGTTACCCGTGTTTTATAGTTACCCATATTCTATAGTTACCCATGTTCTATAGTGTTTTATAGTTACCCATATTCTATAGTTACCCATGTTCTATAGTGTTTCATAGTTACCCATGTTCTATAGATACCCATATTCTATAATTACCCGTATTCTATATTTACCCATGTTTTATAGTTACCCATATTATATAGTTATCCGTGTTCTATAATTACCCGCGTTCTAAAGGCAACCATATTGTATAGTTACCCGTGTTTTATAGTTACCCATATTCTATAGTTACCCATGTTCTATAGTTACCCATATCCGATGGTGGCTCACCTTGTCGGACATGAACTTGCCAGTGGAGGACCTCTTCTGCTGCGTGCGCTTGTTGACTATGGTGATCTCCAGGGCCGAGTCCAGGCGCCGCGGGGCCGCGGGGGCCGGGGGCGGCGGCGGCTGGCGGGGGCTGCGCAGCGTCAGGTCGAGGGCGTCGGGGGGCGCGGCCCGGCGGGGCGCAGCGCCCTGCAGCAGGTGCGGGGGCGGCATGAAGGGGTCCTTGGGGTTCCCGTAGACCGTCTTCTCGGGGCTGGACGTGCCGTAGATGGACTTGGCCTGCGTCACGCGCATCGGGGTGATGAAATCGGGGGCGAACGACCCGTACATCTGGGAGACACACGTTGCAAGCTTTAGCCCTTGTACGCAAAATTGGTAATAGGCACACCTCCAAAGAATTTTTAAGGGACTACAATATAAACCAGCACGAACATCATTATAAAACAAGAAAGAAATATAATATAAGGGTCCCATTCAGAAAAAATATATAATTCCCTTCAATTTATATAGGGCTTTTAAAATGTACTAAGATATTCCGGAGGAAGTCAGGAACAACCAGGAACTAGCACATGTATCTACGATGAGAGATCATGGAATCATTTATGAGAGTAGGCTGACTATTCGAGAGGATTGGTGACATTGCATTGGACTCTGGGCACATTGGGATCTCTGAAAACTCTTCCAGTCCGGACGATGAAGCCCAACACCCTCAGTGCAATGTCACAAATCCGTCATGTAAAGATAATACTGGGATCGGGGAGGAAATACAAACCTGCAGCATGTGCGCCCTGTCCAGGATCTGCTGCTGCAGGGAGGGGTCCAGACGGGGCCAGGAGGTCCTCACGGCGGTGACCTCCAGCCCGCCCCTCTTGAGCATGTCCAGCTTGGGGCTGGCCGGAGACTCGTACAGGTCCAGGTCGATGATCTCGGGGCTGCGCGGGCGGTAAGGCACCTCCACAAGGTCGTCGTCCGAGGCCGGGCGCTGGCGTGAGGGCGCCGCCGCGGCCCGCCGGTCCGGCTTCACGCGCACCGAGCGCAGGCTGGACGGCCGCGAGCGCAGCAGCGGCGGAGTGGCCTGCAGTCATCCACAATCAGTATATGCACGGTCATCCATTATACACAATCAGTATATGCACGGTCATCCGTTATACACAATCAGTATATGCACGGTCATCCGTTATACACAATCAGTATATGCACGGTCATCCATTATACACAATCAGTATATGCACGGTCATCCGTTATACACAATCAGTATATGCACGGTCATCCGTTATACACAATCAGTATATTTATTTATTTATTATTTTGTTGAATCACTCTTTACATCATGATAGCATGAGCCAAATGGATGTAAAGGGTATTATAGCTATCATAGTGATTCTCGTGACATGTGATAGGTAGCTAATCTATCGCCATTTTATTGTCACGTGAATTCTACACCAGACCGAAGACAGTGTGACAATCACACTACCCTCGCCGGGAATCGAACCCGGAACCTTCGGGGTGGCAGTCAATGAACTTACCACTCGGCCACGAAGGTTGTGTATATGCACAGCCATCCGTTATACAAAATCAGTGTATGCACGGTCATCCGTTATACACAATCAGTATATGCACCGTCATCTGTTATACACAATCAGTATAACGGATGACCGTTATACTGATTGTCAGTGAACATGGACATAGCCACTTTTCAGTAATTGTTTAATTTGTGTATGCCATATCTTCCTTGGCCTTCCTTGACTTCTTTCATCATTATAAACGTGATAAATATTTATTTCTGGATATTCAAGATAGGAAAGATACATATTTGGTGATGATTGTAGCAACCTTGTCTGTGTTGGGGATGTCATTTGCCATCAGCTTCTCAGGGGGCACGACGCTGATGGTGGCCCGAGGAGTCTCCGCAGCCGGTAAAGAGTCCAGGAACTCCTGATTCAGGTCCGCCGCTGGTCTCGTTTCCTGAAGAACGTATTACCATCATGTATAATACACTAATACCAACAAAATAATCACATTCATACGGCGTATCGTGCACTCCAACGCAATAGGCAGAGACGGTGGACTGCCACACTCTTCCATCCTGACACGCTTCTCTAGCCTTCACATTCATACAGCGTGTCATGCACTGTCGCTTCCAACACAATAGGCAGAGACGGTGGACCGCCACACTCTTCCATCCTGACACGCTTCTCTAGCCTTCACATTCATACAGCGTGTCATGCACTGTCGCTTCCAACACAATAGGCAGAGACGGTGGACCGCCACGCTCTTCCATCCTGACACGCTACTCTAGCCTTCACATTCGTACAGAGTGTCGTGCACTGTAGCTTCTGACACAATAGGCAGAGATGGCTTCTGTAGTCACCTTGAAATAATGGTAGCCCTCTTTCGGATAAGCATCATCTTCGTCCTTGCCGAAGTTGGAATTGAGAATGTTGGACGGGTCGAAGTCGTTTTCAGGCTTGACGTCCTTGGTTCTGTCCTTAAGACCGTCCGACAGCCGCACGGACTTGATGTCCATGTCTATCTTCTTGATCTCCGTTTTGTTCTCGTCCCGTGCGTCAAACTTGTAGACGTCGACGTCGACCAGTATCTTCCTCTTGACCGCCTCGCACTTCTTGTCACCGTTGTGCAGCGCCTCGGCCTTTCTCTCCTGCTTCCTCTTGCCGGGCGGGGGCGTCTGGAGGCGGGGGACGGGGGTCTTCTCCGGCGCGACGGAAGGCGCGTCGCGGACCGGCGAGTCGGATATGTCGATGGTCGCGATGGGCGTGGCCGTCGCGTGCTTCCGCCGCGCCGGCTCGCCGTTGGTCCGCCGCTCCGACTGCTCAAACGGCAGCAGCAATCTGCAAGAAACACGATACATGATTAACCTTTCCCTTACGGTGCTAAAATAAATACGCGCGTTCCTGTGTTGGGTAGACAGTACAATTAGCCATTTTAATTAATTATAATTTAAGTCAAAAATTACAATAATTGAGATTTATTTGCTAAAAACATCTGGAAACGGTCACAAGACGGACATAGGTCCACTCTGGTTGCAAGCCCTGAATATTTGGAGCAAAATCTCCCCTTGCCTTGTTGAGTCTGCTGGCTACATCTTCCTTCGTACCTCCCGAGCCTGCTATCATACTACCGAGGAAGCAGAAGCTGGTCGTGGTCACAAGGAGGACACCGCGGAGCAACTAAGCACACACACCATGCCGAATAGAGCACTTCATTAATTATTAATTTATCCTTGTATTTCCTGATAACTAACTAACCATCACGCCATTTCTCCGGAGGGGTAGGCGGAGAGGATGGATCGCCACACTGGCCTGTCCTGGCATACCTCTCGAGCTTCCTCTACATCCATACATCGTACCATGCACGCACGTCGATTGTTCCGGCTTCGAATGCGGCCGCCTTTTAGTAATTGATTAATTTGGTCATGCCATGTTTTCCTCGGCCGTCCTCGGCTTCTTTTCCCACTCACGCTACTGCTTGTGTACAACTTTTTAACCATTCTACTCTCATCCATTCGTTCCATATGTCCGAACCATCTCAGGGATCCTTTTTTAATTTTATTCATGATGCAGTCATCCGCCTTACATTTCTTTCTTATTTCATCGTTCGGTATTCTATCATACAACGTTTTCCCGCACATTCTAAACTAACTAACTAACTAACCATCACGCCGTCTCCCCGAAGGGGTAGGCAGAAAGAATGGACTGCCACACTTTTCTTTACTGACATATTTCTCAATTCGCTTCCTCAACATTCATACATCGTGTCATGCACGCGCGTCGATTTCTCTGACTCCTCACACGGCCGACATTCAATATTTGATTTATTTGATCGTGCCACGTTTTCCTCGGTCTTCCGATTCTATTTCTGGTTCCATTTACATCGTTAACATATAATTTTTTTACCATTCTTTCTTCATTCACTCTTTCAATATGTCCAAACCATCTTAATGATCCTTTCATTATTTTGTTCATGACACCATCATTCGCACCGCATTCACTTCTTATATTTTCATTCGGCACTCTATCATACACAGAGTATCCACGCATTCTTCTAAGAGATCTCATTTCAACTGCATTTATTCTACTAGATTGCTGTATTCCCGCACATTCTTCTAAGTGTATTTCCAGATCCCGGCGTATAACGATGGTTACCTCTCGTAGTTGCGGCGTGCCGTGGTGGCCTGGTGGCCCACGGCCCCGAGCCCGGCCAGCAGCCGTCGCCAGCCGCGCGAGCGCGTCACGCTCTCGTACCCGCCGGCGCTCGTCACCGCCTCGTACACTCTGTGAAGGCTCACTGCAAAAATACAAGTAAAAATAATAATTAATATTAACCCTGATACGGGCATGAACAGAGGCCGAAACACCGCCACCCGATGACGGCCCGGAGCTCCGCACGTGCCGGGTGAAAAATTATAATAAAAACTACAGCCCCGAACTCGGCCGCTCCGAGTGAGCCGCAGCCGGCCGAAGCGACCAACCACAGAGCGCAGAGGCACCTACACTACCGGCCTACAGGCGCCGACCAATGGCGCTACAGAACGGAACCCCCACCACCTCGTACACACGGACTCACTCGCCTATATAACGGCGGGTGCGATGGGCAGCCGGCATGTGAGCTCGGCGAGTCAACACGAGAGGTCATACTGATGGAGCTTCATCCCTCCGGATCTGACTGCTGTCGGCACGCTGCCGCCTCGCTGCCTGCTCCCCGACTACCTACAGTCCGCGCTACCGCCTGCCCCTTCACCCGGAGGAACTTCTACCGGTACCTCGCCACCGGACAGGATCTACCTAAATGCATCAATTATTTCCGCCTGTACTGGATCGAATAAAATATATAAAAAAGAAACGTTATTTTCATTGGCCGCCCGGTTTGATCCCTATCCACCCATTGCAATACAAAGCCGGTTTGTCTTTGAAGTGATTTTTTTTACATTAAAACTGAATGACATTAACTTTATTCATAAAAATGACATAAATAAGTATATTTCCGTTACTGATTTCATAATAAAATCTTCTTCTTCGCTTTTGGTAGACTCAGGAGTCTGTTATTTCAGGCGGGTCCCCTTGAGACGCTGAACTCCAGCTTTCTCTCTACCGTTTCGGGGGTCGTCCTAGTCGGCGTTGTCGGTTCGGCGTTCCACGGAGAGCTATGTAACTAACTAACTAACTAACCATCACGCCGTCTCCCCGAAGGGGTAGGCAGAAAGAATGGACTGCCACACTTTTCTTTCCTGACATATTTCTCTCACTTCCTCGACATTCATACTTCGTGTCATGCACGCGCGTCGATTTCTCTGACTCCTCACATGGCTGACATTCAATATTTGATTTATTTGATCGTGCCACGTTTTCTTCGGTCTTCCGATTCTATTTCTGGTTCCATTTACATCATTAACATATAATTTTTTTACCATTCTTTCTTCATTCATTCTTTCCATATGTCCAAACCATCTTAATGATCCTTTCATTATTTTGTTCATGACACCATCATTCGCACCGCATTCACTTCTTATATTTACATTCGACACTCTAGTCGTTAAAGTCAAAAATTATAATAATTGAGATTTATTTGCTAAAATCATTAAAAAAAACCATCTGGCAACGCTCACGGAACGGGCATAGGTCCACTCTGGTTGCAAGCCCGAGAGCTACTGCCGGGCAGTGAGAACATTGAGCGCCTCGCGCTTCCACAGTGAAGTATGCAAGAGTGAGATGCGAATATAGTGTCGCGCACTCTGCGCTACGAATTTTGTTTCAGATGTTCACAAAATACCTCCGATGTACCCGATGAATTCTGATTATTATTAATATTATTTTTTAAATCAATGCGTAAATATATTACGGAGGAATATCTTAAATCTTAACCTTGTATTTATTAAATGTATAGAGATATTGATGGTTATTAGAAGCAACGTGTAGAAGATACCCATGTATATTATAATAAGAAGTGTCTTACGCTCTTTCCCGTGGGGCTGCAGGGCGTGGGCCCCCACGCCACCCTCCCGGCGCTGGTGGAAGAGGCGCAGGCGGCGCAGGAAGGCGCGCTCGTCCGCTTCCGAGGCGCGGGGAGCCTCGGGGGGCGCTGGGGCCGCCAGCCGGGGGGCGCGCCGCCAGCAGCTCGGGCGGGGACCCGGCTGACCGCAGGGGCCGCGTGGGCGGTGCCAGACGCTGCAACAACCACAACCATGTTTATTGCATCTTTAACAACGGAGTAAAACTCCACATTAAGCGCCGGAAGTTTTTAGCACAGTCGTACCCATCAGACCGTGATCTTTTCAACAAAATATATAATAAAGCATCTTCTCAAGGAACCTTCTCCACTGACTTCCTCTTTCCCCCCATAGGGGACCAGTCTAGTGCGCCCTGAGCGATGCAGGCTGGGCTCCGAATCGAGCTCTAATTAACTTTGAAATGAATTAATTAACCGTCGCGTTGCCATGTGGTCAATTGAGTTTCCACTGCCAATTTAAAGTTGATTTTCTTAAAACCTATGGACCCTAATATTATAAAAAAAGTTGTAATCCTCCATTGAAGTGTTCTCAATATTTCGTAATAAAAAAAATATGTTTTAAGACTGCCCTCACCTTCATTCGTGTTAAGGTAGAATTTGTTTTGCTAATATTTACAACTTTATCAAAAGTGACAAATACTTACTCGCTGTTTTGAACGTATTATAAATTATATGTTTGGCCTTTTCTCATAGGTACGTAATAATACCGACTGGACGGAAACGCAGCACGCAACTTAATAATATCAGAACTGTGAAAATATTAACACTTTACCAAAAGGGACAAATATTAATACGTACTCGTTGTCTTGAACGTACTATACATTTTGCCTAGGTGCCTTTATCATACGTAAAATTATAGCGCCACGGCGCGGCGGGGCGAGACAAGTTCATACTTGGTGTCAGTTGTTCATATGCTGTCTCGCATTCTATATCAGAAATCGCATGGTTCCAGAAAAAAATTAATAATGATATGTTTTTCAAATAATCCGTGTATGTTATAGATATCCATCTATTCCTAATGAAATTCCCTACAAGATGACATAAATTAAATTTTGATTCATCGAGTCATATGCTTGATATTTAGATAAAGTTAGCGGTAAACTGAATTGACCACATGGGAGCGAGCGTTTTGTTTTGAACACGGTACGTTAAGGGTTAAAGTTATTGATAGAGATTTTATGCACAGTTTGATCGGGAGAGGCCGTCCCGCCCCGTACGACAGTCGTAATTAGAGCGAGGGGTAAGAGCACGGCAAGACGAGCGTGTCGGGCGTCTGTACGAGCCGTGAGGGTGAGGGCGTTACTCACCGGCGGTGTGGCCCCGCTGTCCGCCTCCCCCTCCCCGCTGTCCGAGGACTTGGAGGCGCTGCGGGCGCGGCGCCGGCGCCCCCGGCCCGCGCGCCCCTTCAGCCGCGGAGCCATGTGGTTGCACACAAACTCGTGGCCCTCTAGCTCCGGGTACTCAAACGTCTCCTGCAAGATAACACAGACAAACGTTATTAGAGTGGAAAACTAATCAAAAGAGACTAATAAAATGTATTCTTCTTCTTCTTCGAGTGCCCTGTCGGGCCCCCCCAACGTTGGCGATCACCTCGGCGAACCTGTCCCTGTCCTGCGCCGCTAGGAACAGCTCCTCCACACTTCGGATGCCGGTCCACTCCCTCACGTTTCGCAGCCAGGACATTTGTCTCCTTCCGGGCCCTCGGCGTACCTCAATATTCCCCTCCAATATCAGTTGGAGAAGGTGGTACTTTTCCCCACGAAGTATATGACCCAGATGTGAGATCTTTCGAACCTTGATAGTTGATAACAGTTCCCTGTCAACTCTAGCTCGCCTCAGGACTTCGGTATTGGTAACCATGTCTGTCCAGGGAACTCTGAGCATTCGGCTATGGAGCCACATTTCAAATGCTTCCAGTCTGTGCATTGAGTTAACTTTCAGGGTCTAAGTTTCACACCCGTACAATAAAACAGACCACACGTAGCATTTGATCATTCTCTGGCGGAGTTTCAAGTTTACGTTATCATTGCAACGTAAACTTGAAACTACAACAACAACAAATTTAAAAATAAGTGCCAACGGTCAGAAACTGGAGCAAGCTACACAATTTCAAGAGTTCTAGTGCCAACACTTATGTATGGAAGTGAAGCTTGGAGTAGGATAAATGCCGTAGAAATGAGATCTCTTAGACGAATGTGCGGATACTCTGTGTATGATAGAGTGTCGAATGAAAATATAAGAAGTGAATGCGGCGAATGATGGTGTTATGAACAAAATAATGAAAGGATCATTAAGTTGGTTTGGACATGTGGAAAGAATGAATGAAGAAAGAATGGTAAAAAAATTATATGTTTAAGATGTAAATGGAACCAGAAATAGAGGAAGACCGAGGAAAACGTGGCACGATCAAATAAATCAAATATTGAATGTCGGGCACGACAGGAGTCGGAAGCGAGAAACATGTGTCAAGAAAGAAAAGTGTGGCAGTCCATTATTTCTGCCTACCCCTTCGGAGAGACGGCGTGGCTTCTCAAAATTCTTTGTAACACTTTTCAAAAAACCAATTTCGTTGTATTAATTTGTATTTGTGGTGGGGGGGGAACTCACCCTGCAGTAGAGGACGAGCGTGTTGCCGGTCGGGGGCGCGTACCCCCCGAGGGCCACCACGAGCGGGTCCCTCAGCCAGTGGCCCCCGTCCTTCCCCAGCCGGCTCAGCATGGCCCGGTAGCGGCAGTAGCGCGGGTAGGAGAACACCACCACGCACGAGGCCTCCGGATCGGCTGGACACAGAGACAGACCATTCAAGACGCTGCGAGATAGGACAAGGGATCTCGGATGTCGTTAGGTGGGGAAGATACTGGTATGCACACGCGAGGAGAATGGATCCATCCAGACTCGCCAGCCCCAAGGTAGACGACCTCCGGGCAGACCACCAAAGAGATGGATCGACAGCTGGGAGTCCACCTCGCAGGCGACCAATTTCCCTTAAGGTACAGGCAACAAGGTGGGTGGAGGTGGGTGAATGTGCGTGTAAACAGATAAACTAGTGGATGGGTGTATGTGTATTGAGAGAAATAAACTAGTGAGTGGGTGGGAGTATGTGTATTGAGAGAGATAAACTAGTGGCTGGGTGGGAGTATGTGTATTGAGAGGGATAAACTAGTGGCTGGGTGGGAGTATGTATATTGAGAGAGATAAACTAGTGGCTGGGTGGGAGTATGTGTATTGAGAGAGATAAACTAGTGGCTGGGTGGGAGTATGTGTATTGAGAGAGATAAACTAGTGGCTGGGTGGGAGTGTGTGTATTGAGAGGGATAAACTAGTGGCTGGGTGGGAGTATGTATATTGAGAGAGATAAACTAGTGGCTGGGTGGGAGTATGTGTATTGAGAGAGATAAACTAGTGGCTGGGTGGGAGTATGTGTATTGAGAGAGATAAACTAGTGGCTGGGTGGGAGTATGTGTATTGAGAGAGATAAACTAGTGGCTGGGTGGGAGTATGTGTATTGAGAGAGATTAACTAGTGAGTGGCGATGAGTGTAGAGAGATGCGTTAAATACGTTAATGGATCAAAAAATAGTGGAGAATGAGGAAAGTGAGGAGTTCGGGGAAATTGATGTACGTTCACGACCCGATGTACTAATGTCGAGGAGTTGAGAGCAGTGGGAGTCATGATGTACGGGAGTCTGTTACATCTACGCCTTCTTGCGAAATATCAATAATATAGAGAATGCATCCAAATCTCGGGGTTGAAGAAGCAGACAACTCACCGACGAGACCTTTCTCTTTGTTGACGTCGCTGAAGTCCAGACGGTGGTGGAGCGCGGGGGAGGAGTCTGCCTGGCCGTCAGGCGGGGGCGGCGCAGGGGGCGCGCGGAGCCCCCGCTGCCAGCCGCCGGCGCCCGCCAGCGCCCAGGACAGGAGCTCCTCGGCGCGGACCACCACGCGCTCCGATATGGCCACCACCTCATCCTGCAAACAACAATATAATCGGTAAGTCACCCGTCTGACACATTCATAGCAACACTGTCCTCTTCTTTCCCTTTGCCATTCTCCATCATCTGAGGTTGGCCCTCCTTGTACGAAGACGCCAAACATTTCTATCCTGTCTCATCTGCACTGTCAGGTTCTTTTCCATGTTGGCCCACCATGTTGCCATTGGGCGACCTCTTCTTCATGGTTTTGTGGTAATGCTGAGGGCTTTTTGGACAATGTGTTCGCTGTCTCTTCTCATCACATGACCATACCACCGGAGAAGAGATTCTCTTAATTTTCCCGCTATTGGGGCAACCTTAAAGCTACCCCTCACGTATTCGTTCCTTACGTGGTCCAACCTTGTGACAACTCCAGCCCATAACCGCTTTAAAAATAGTTATTGGAAACAAGAATTTATCAATGAAAGCGAAAACGGCCGTTCACAATGGAATTCTAGTCCCAACCCTAATGTATAGAAGCAAATAATGGAACTGCCAGAAGAAATATGAGAGCAGAATAAATACGGTAGAGATGAGGTCCCTAAGACGTATGTGTGGTAGAACGATATACGACAGAATCTCAAATGCTGATATAAGAAAGGAATGTAGAGCGGAAGAAGGTATTATGAAAGGATCGCTGCGATGGTTTGGACATACGGAGCGCATGGATGGAGAAACAATGGTCAAGAAAGTATACGTTAATGATGTAAATGGAGTACGGAGTCGAAGTAGACCGAGGAAAACTTGGTTTGACCAAATTAATCAAAATTTTAAGGTTGATCATGCTAGAAATCGGAAGAATCAATGTGCGTGTATGACTCGCTGTATGAATGTGGAGGAATCTAGAGAGGTGTGTCAGGATAGAGTAGTGTGTCGGTCCATTTTCTCTACCTATCGTTTGTATCTAATTAAAAATAACTAACTAACCATCACGCCGTCTCCCCGAAGGGATAGGCAGAAAGAATTGACTGCCACACTTTTCTTTCCTGACATATTTCTTACGCTTCCTGAACATTCATACAACGCGTCATGCACGCGGGTCGATTTCTCTGACTCCTCACATGGCCGACATTCAATATTTGATTTATTTGATCGTGCCACGTTTTCCTCGGTCTTCCATTAGTCATTAAAAAGTAGGTGGCGAATAGCGAAATGATGTATTAATTTTTAATAAATTAATACAGCGCCATCTTACCGCGTAAGACGAAAGCTGTTGTCGATATTTAGCCGAGACTCGAACCTTTGCGTTATTATTTTGCGACGGTAGATGGCAGCGATGTATTAATAAATTCGACAAACAGCTGATCGCAACGCGTGTCTGTACGAATGCGATAGGAAGGCTGCTATAGAAATATATCGTATTGGAAGAGTGGGGGTAAGGCTATTATTTTCAAGGAAATTTGTTGATGTAATACTTTTTATACATGAAACAATTACTCACAATACTTTAAATTAAATTAAATTAAATAATAAATAAAATGGAGCATATACGTACATATGCTACAACAAAAACAAACCATCACGCCGTTTCACCATAGGGATAGGCAGAGAGAATGGTCCGCCACACTACTCTATCCTGACACTCCTCTCTAGATTCTTCCACATTCATACAACGAGTCATACATGCACACATCGATTCCTCTGACTTTTAATTTAATGCCGAATATTCCTCGGTCTACTTCGACTCCTTACTCCATTTACATCGTTAACGTATACTTTTTTTACATTATTTCTCATTCCATGGGCTCCATATGTCACAACCATCGCAGCGATCCTTTTATAATACCTTCTTCCGCTCTATATTCCTTTCTTATATCAGCATTTGAGATTCTGTCGTACATCGTTCTACCACACATACGTCTTAGGGACCTCATCTCTACTGCATTTATTCTGATGAAATAAGAAAGAAATGTAAGGCAGATGACTGCATCATGGATAAAATTAAAAAAGGATCCCTGAGATAGTTTGGACATATGGAACGAATGGATAAGAGAAGAATGGTGATGCCGGTGGGGAGAGCAATCAAACTGCTGAATATGATCGCTTCGGCGATCGATGTCTTTCATATTGGTGAAAGTACGTTCAGAAGACAAATACTCTTGACTTTGGAGAGTATCTTGTATTCCTAATGTCGAACCATCTCTCATGCGTTCCTGGTATTATATATTTATTATATTTTACCTGTTCTCAATAGATGTCTTAAACTATAAAAAATGTTTGTAATATCTTTTGAGAAAATAAACTGTTTTGATTTTTTTTTAAATGTTGTACACAAGCAGCAGCGTGAGTGGAAAAAGAAGCCGAGGACGACCGAGGAAAACATGGCATGACCAAATTAATAAATTACTAAAAGGCGATCACTTTCGAAGTCGGAATAATCGACGTGCGTGCATGGTAGATGTATGAATGTAGAGGAAGCCCGAGAGGTATGCCAGGACAGAGCATTGTGGCGATCCATCCTCTGGAATGGCGTGATGGTTAGTTAGTTAGTTAGTTAATTGAATAGAAAAAAAAAAACGTGTTTTTCATCGATAATTTTTTGTCTAATATTAGCACATTTCGTTTTGATCGAGTGTCGAAAATACAGATTGCATAAACTAAAAATATGGCTATATCGCTCCTGAGTACGACCCTAGCAGGTTATGTTGGTCTGTGTTGGTGAGCCGTGTGGATACACGCGAGTTTGTGTGTGTGTGTGTGTGTGTGTGTGTCTATACATATCGGAGGTAGGTACCCAACATCTCAAATGGCGGAAATGATTTTTAATATTAATTAATATAATATTATACATGAGATCTCTTAGACGAATGTGTAATACTCTGTGTATGATAGTGTGTAATGAAAATATAACAAGTGCGAATGATGGGTGTTATGAACAAAATAATAAAAGGATCATTAAGATGGTTTGGACACGTGGAAAGAATGAATGAAGAAAGAATGGTAAAAAAAGAGTATATGTTAACGATGTAAATGGAACTAGAAATAGAATCGGAAGACCGAGGAAAACGTGGCAAGATCAAATAAATCAAATATTGAATGTCGGCCATGTGAGGAGTCAGGGAAATCGACGCTAATGCATGACACGATGTATGAATGTTGAAGAAGCGAGAGAAATGTCAGGAACGACAAGTGTTACAGTCCATTCTTTCTGCATACCCCTTCGGGGAGACGGCGTGATGGTTAGTTAGTTTTAATTTTTAATATTATACAAATCATTCCAAACTGATAATTATAAAAATATTAAATAATTAGAAATATTGCAAATAGAAATATTTAAACTAAAGCAAAGATGGCAGTATACAATAGAGTTCTAGTGACGACCCTTACATATAAAAGTGAAGCTAGGAGTTGGATGAAAGTAGGATAAATGCCGTAGAAATGAGATCACTGAGAAGAATGTTATACGATTGCATCATAAGTTAAATTAAAAAAAGGTTCCCTGAGATGGTTTGGACATATGGAACGAATGGACATGAGAAGAACGATTAAAATGTTGTATATAAGCAGTGTGAATGGAAAGAGGTGGAAGGAAATCATGGCACGACCAAATTAATCAAAAAATAAATGGAACAATAAGGTGGTTTGGACACATGGAAAGAAAGTATGGTAAAAAAAGTATATGTTAACGATGTAAATGGAACTAGAAATAGAGGAAAACGTGGCACGATCAAATCAATCAAATATTTCGGCCATGTGAGCAGTCGAAGAAATCGAAGCGCGTGCATGACACGGTATAAAAATGTTGAGGAATCGAGAGAAGTGATATTGTCAAGAAAGAAAAGTGTGGCAGTCGATTATTTCTCCCTAACCCTTCGGGGAGACGGCGTGATGGTTAGTTAATTAGTTTATGTTGAAGTATCATATTGTTTCGAATACTAAATTATTATTCTATGCTTCTTCCTTGTTACCTATGTGGTCTGTTCTCCAGAGTGTTGCTCCTCCTGTGAGGTAGACTCTTCCATCTTTTAGGAGGTCTTCCACGAGGACGAGTCCCATGAGGCTGATTATGCAATGCAATATAGGGGAGTCTGGTGGTGTCCATTCTTTGAATATGACTATACCAGTCGCTTTTTCGCTGTCTGCTCCATCTTATAATATCCTCAACCTCTCATATCTCTCTTATTCTGGTGTTCCTCTTATCTGCTATCATCCTCAGTGTCTTCATCTCGGAAGTCCTCAAAACTTGTTTGGACCTTACCGTGCCTGCCCTTGCTTCGACGCCATATGTTATTATTGGTCTTACGCATGCTTTATAGATTCTCATACTCTTAATGGCCATGTCTTTGTTTATCCATATTGTGGATTTTAGAGAGCCAAAGATTGCAGCTGCCTTGTTTATTTGGGCTTGAATTTCTATTATGAATAATTATAATATTAATTATATTTAAAGCATCACATCGGAGAAATTGACGTGCGTAAACGACACGATGTGCGAATGTCGAAAAACCTAGAGAACGACAGCGTGGCGGTCAACTATTTCGATTATTTAAAGTGAATTATAGTTTATTAAATACCAGCTGACCCGGCGAACTTCGTACCCCCTCAGAATCAATAATAATGTTGTGTTAACTTATTAGTTGGATTAAATTCAGTTATTTATTAAGTTAAAATGAATACTCAACATGATTTAAGTTCAAAAAATGTGCAAAAATCAAAAAAACTAACTAACTAACCATCACAACGTCTCCGCGAAGGGGAAGGCAGAAAGAATGGACTGCCACACGTTTTTCTTTCCTGACATATTTCTCAATTCGCTTCCTCAACATTCATACATCGTGTCACGCACGCTCGTCGATACACAGAGTATACACACATTCGTCTAAGAGATCTCATTTCAACTGCATTTATTCTACTTTCATCCTTCTTTTGCCGGTTCCATGCTTCGCTTCCATACATAAGGATCGGTAGAAGAACAACATTGTGCACACCATCTTAATGAATTAATGAATTAAAATTAATTAAGTTTAATAAATATGCAAAAATCAAAATGAAAAGTATTTGAATAACATTGATATGAATGTAATGGCATAAATCCAACAAATCAAAGTTGATCAAAAATCTGTCCAGCCGTTCTTGAGTTGTAAATGGTGTAACTAACACGACATTGTTTTATATTTTACATAGATGTCCAAGTAAACGCAAAATTAAAAAAAAATAACTGACTAACTAACCATCACTCCGTTTCCCCGAAGGGGTAGGCAGAAATAATGGACTGCCACAATTTTCTTTCCTGACATATTTCTCAATTCGATTCCTCAACATTCATACATCGTGTCATGCACGCGCGTCAATTTCTCTGACTCCTCACATGGCCGACATTCAATATTTGATTTATTTGATCGTGCCACGTTGTCCTCGGTCTTCCTCTATTTCTGGTTCCATTTACATCGTTAACATATAATTTTTTTACCATTCTTTCTTCATTCATTCTTTCCATGTGTCCAAACCATCTTAATGATCCTTTCATTATTTTGTTAATGACACCATCATTCGCACCGCATTCACTTCTTATATTTTCATTCGACATTATCATACACAGAGTATCCACACATTCGTCTAAGAGATCACATTTCTACTGCATTTATTCTACTTTCATCCTTCTTTTGCCAGTTCCATGCTTCGCTTCCATACATAAGGAAAATACTTTTAAAGTGAATGATAGTTTATTTAAAATGTCCAAGTTAGTTAATACAAAATTTAAAAAATAAAAATATTAATATTTCTATTATTTATTCTGATGAATACAGTTTCCGCCGGTGTTCATGGGTTTGAACAGTGTCCCCGCACAGCGGCGGAAACAGGCAACATATATTTTATACAATAATTATCATACCTATTTCTTTTTAAGATTAAATACTTCAGCATCAATAAAAATAATAATAAATATTGTATATTAAAATAACTAACTAACTAAATCATTACGCCGTTTCTCCGCATGGGCAGACAGAGAAGATGGACCGCCACACTATTCTTTACCATTCACACACCGTGATACGCGCGCTCGTCAATTGTTCCTACTTCGAACATTATTATTAAAACTAATTAACTTACTAACCATCAGGCAGAGAGAATGGACCGCCACACTCCTCACGTGACCGACACTTAATATTTTATTGATTTGATCGTGCCACGTTTTCCTCGGCCTTCCGATTCTATTTCCATCTCCGTTCACGTCGTTTACAAATCAAATCAAATCAATTTATTTTCTCAAAAGATATTACAAACAATTATTATAATACATCTATGACAGTCTGCAACATTAGTGTAAACGGTAAATATCTGGAACAAGTGGATGAATTTGTTTATTTAGGAAGTATGTTTACAGTGGAGAGGGATATTGAAAGTAGGGTTGGGGCGGGCAACAGAATAAATGGGGCACTTAAAGTTGTCATCGCAAACAAAAGCCTATCCAAAAAGGTGTTCTTGTGCCGACCCTTATGTATGGAAGTGAAGCATGGAACTGGCAAAAGAATGATGAAAGTAGAATAAATGCAGTAGAAATGAGATCGCTAAGACGAATGTGTGGCAAATCTGTATATGATAGAGTGACAAATGCAAGTATAAGAAGTGAATGTGGTGCGAATGAAAGTGTTATGAACAAAATAAGGAAAGGGTCACTAAGATGGTTTGGACACATGGAAAGAATGAGTGAAGACAGAATGGTAAAGAAGGTATATGTAAACGGCGTGAACGGAGCTAGAAATAGAGGAAGGCCGAGGAAAACGTGCACGATCAAATCAATCAAATATTGAATGTCGGACACGTGAGGAGTCGGAGAAATCGATGTGCGTGCATGACAAGATGTATGAATGTAGAGGAAGCGAGAGAAGTATGTCAGGATAGAACAGAGTGGCGTTCCATTCTTTCTGCCTACCCCTCCAGGGAGACGGCGTGATGGTTAGTTAGTTAGTTAAGACATCTATTGAGAACAGGTAAAACATAATAAATATATAATACCAGGAACGCATGAGAGATGGTTCGACATTACGAATACAAGATACTCTCCAAAGACAAGAGTATTATTGTCTTCTGAATGTACTTTCACGAATATGAAAGACATCGATCTCCGAAGCGATCATGTTCAGCAGTTAGATTGCTCTCCCCACCGGCATCACCGGACATATTTCTCTTTTAGATTCCTCGACATTCATACATCGTGTCATACCAACCGTATCGATTTCTCTGACTCCTCACGTGGCCGACATTCAATATTTGGTTTATTTGATCGTGCCACGTTTTCCTCGGTCTTCCTGTGTTTATAGTTCCACTTACATCGTTAACTTTCTTCATTCATTATTTCCATGTGCCCAAACCATCTCAACCCGTTCATTATTTTGTTCATGACACCATCATTCGCAGCGCATTCACTTCCTATATTTTCATTCGACACTTTATCATACACAGAGTATCCACACATTCGTCTAAGAGATCTCATTTCTACTGCATTTATTCTACTTTCATCCTTCTTTTGACAGTTCCATGGTTCACTCCCACAAATTATTATTATCTTCCCACATCCATTAGCTCCTATTCGTTATTTACTGGCATAATCTCTCGTTTACTCAACATTCATACGTCGTGTCATGCACGCGCGTCGATTTCTACGACTCCTCACGTGGCCGACATTCTAATGAATTAATAAAATAATGAAAGGATCATTAAGATGGTTTGGACACGTGGAAAAAATTAATTAAGAAAGAATGGTAAAGAACGTATATGTTAACGATGTAAACGTTACTAGAAATAAATCAAATATTAAAATATTGCAATTATAATAATAATATAATGAAAATTTAATTTAGCACAGAATGTTATAATAACACATAATGTTTTTTTCGATGTTGCACATGTTGACATGGACGATCCGGACTTTTGTGTTTATTTAATTTATGTTACACGTATCCACCGTTTTTTAAATTAGCTGTGCTAAATTAAAAAAACGGTGGATACGTGTTAAATTATTTTTATTTTGTTATTTTATTTTATATCATTGTCTTTTATATTATTTGTTTTAGATTTCATTTGTGGATGTTGGATGATCGAAGTGCGCGGGAGATGCCTATTGGTGGCGATGAGGTTCGCAACCCATCATACCGCTCTCCCGCGGGGCGAAAAGAGAAGGATGGAGTGCCACATCAGTAAAAGTGTGACAGTCCATTCTTTCTGCCTACCCTTTCGGAGAGACGGTGTATGGTTAGTTAGTTAGTTAGTTATATAATAAAAATCTGAAAAGTGGATAAATTGATGGAATGGATATCATATTAGCATTTGACAGTTTCATGTGCAAATATATTAAATATATTAATTACTATATTTTTAACCATCTCTTTCTTGACCGTTCCATGCTTCATTTCCACGCGCGAGGGTCGGAACAAAAACACCATTGTGAACTGCCAAAATAAGCAATATTGTAAAATTATAATATAGTGTGTCATATAAATACAACGCACGGTTACCCTAATAGTGGTATTACCGTGCCTTTATCCAATCCCTATTCGCTAGCATTGGTTTAGGGTAACCATCTTTTACAATATTAGAACAACTAAATTAATATTTTTTTATTAAATATGGCTTAAAACATCATTACTATATTTAAATTTCGTAAGATGGCGTTAGATAATTTGAAATCTTTATAATAATAATAATATGCTAACTTTTAAAGCGCCGTTTTTTGTGATGTAATCACCTCAAGGGCGCATTAAGACGTGTTTAAATATAAAAATCTAAATGTGACGGCTGCATCTGATTTTCGCGATCGGTTAGAAAGTATAGTAGAACAAAATATAAATGTACGGAACTGGCAAAAGAAGGATGAAAGTAGAACAAATGCAGTAGAAATGAGATCTCTTAGACGAATGTGTGGATACTCTGTGTATGAAAGAGTGGCAAATGAAAATATAAGTGAATGCGGTGCGAATGATGGTGTTATGAACAAAATAATGATAGTTTCAATAAGATGGTTTGGACAAATGGAAATAATGAATGAAGAATGAATGGTAAAAAAATTATATGTCAACGATGTAAATGGAACCAGAAATAGAATCGGAAGACCGAGGAAAACGTGGCACGATCGAATAAATCAAATATTGAATGTCGGCCATGTGAGGAGTCAGAAAAAGAAGAGTGTGGCAGTCCATTCATTCTGCCTACCCCTTCTGGGAGACGGCGTGATGGTTAGTTAGTTAAATATAAATGTTTAAATTGGGTATGAAATATGAAAAAGATGGGTTTTCAGTTTAGATCTGAAGTCTGTCGGATCATTTATGCATCTGAGGTGTGAAGGGAGATTGTTCCAAGCTGATGGGCCGGCTACCGCGAACGCTCGATCCCCGAAATTTGTACTGGGGCAACGCTTCGGCTCAACTAATCTTCCTATTGCTGAGGAGTTCGCCGAGCGAAGTGTGGATTTCCTTGTATTTAGGCTGTCCGTTATACATATTTCAGATATAAAACTTGGTGCCATTCCATGTAGCGCTTTGAAGACTGTCCAGCAGAGTTTATACTGGACAGAGTTTATACTGGAGTTTATACAGAGTTTATACTGGATTTATATTGGGTTGCTGTATTTCTAGCTCGATCACGTAGGGTCTTGCCAGCTATAGCGCGGAGTGTTGTCCTGAGCATGCTCTTTGTCTTGACAGTGTCTGCCCTCGATTCAATGCCATATGTGAGGATTGGTCGCACACAGGTCTTATAGATGCGTACCTTGCTGTCAGTCCTCATGTCCTTGTTTCTCCATATGACATCTTTCAGGCAGCCTGCAACTGCTGCAGCTCTATCCACCTGTGAACTTACTTCTCTGGGGAGGTCATTAGACCTGGTTACTTCGCTTCGAAAGGTGAGTTGAAATTTAAAAATATCGTTATTCGTCATTTTAAAATATCGAGAGATAGCGTTCGATGTTTTGAATGTTTAATTATTTTTAATTAAATCTCAAGCTAGCCCACATGGTCACCTCATGCTCTGGTATGTATTAGTAAACACGGGGGGGAGCGGGGTGGAGGGGGCATGGTTACCTAGGATACAGGGGAACGCGGGGAGGAAGGGTGGGGGGTAGGCAAACCGTGACGTCACAGAACGTGGTAAGACAAAATCGTAAAAAAATAATATACATAACAACAACAACAACACATCACGCCGTTTCCCCGTAACGGAAGGCAGAGCTAATGGACCGCCACACTGCTCTTTCCTGACATACTTCTCTCGCTTCCACAACATTCATACACTGTGTCATACACGCACGTCGATTTTTCAGACTACTCACGTGGCCGACATTCAATATTTGATATATTTGATAGTGCCACGTTTTCCTCGGTCTTCCTCTATTTCTAGTTCTAATTACATCATTAACATATATTTTTTTTACCATTCTTTCTTCATTCATTCTTTCCATATGTCCAAACCATCTTAATGATCCTTTCATTATTTTGTTCATAACACCATCATTCGCACCACATATATTTTCATAAGACACTATCATACACAGAGTATCCACACATTCGTCTAAGAGATCTCATTTCAACTGCGTTTATTCTACTGCCATCCTTCTTTTTCCAGATCCATGATTCGCTTTCATACATAAACTTACTGACACTTCGCTCATTTTGGCACATACTAAAGTTAATGAACATGGTTCGAACCCGTTTGTATGTAAGCGAAGCATGGAACTGCCAGAAGAAGGATAAAAGTATTTAGAATAAATGCAGTAGAAATGAGATCTCTTAGACGAATGTATGAATACTCTGTGTATGATAGTGCAGCTACAAATTAACTAAAAATTCAGACGTACACAGACACTGCACCAGGAACTGTGACAGATATCACTTACCGAATGCACGAACTAAGACAGGACAATCAAGGATATGGAACAATGGACTGAAACTTTACAATGAACTACCTAAAGACACAAGGAGTCTCACTACAACTCAATATAAAATATACCTGAAACATTACATAATTTAAAGAAAGATCTAAAAATGTATCCAAAATTGGGTTTTTATTAAGATAAATTAAATTTTAAAAATGTAGTACGGAGTCGAGGTGAACCGAGGAAAACATTAAATGACCAAATGAATTAAATTTTAAGTGTTGGTCACGTTAAAAGTCGGAAGAATCGACCTGCGTGTACGAATGTGGAGAAATCTAGAGAGATGTGTCAGGATAGAGTAGTATTTGTGTTTGAAAATGTGTACTAGTTACACAGCGCCGGCTATGGACGATTAACCCTCCCTTCCCTGTGATGGGTATCTTCTACACGTTGCTTCTAATAACCATCAATATCTCTGTACATTTAATAAATACAAGATTAAGATTTTAGGTATTCCTCCATCATATATTTACGCATTGATTAAAATTATAAACTAACTAACTAACTAACCATCAGGCCGTCTCCCCGAAGGGGTAGGCAGAAAGAATGGACTGCCACACCTTTCTTTCCTGACATATTTCTCTAGATTCCTCAACATTCATACATCGTGTCATGCACGCGCGTCGATTTCTCTGACTCCTCACATGGCCGACATTCAATATTTGATTTATTTGATCGTGCCACGTTTTCCTTGGTCTTCCTCTATTTCTGGTAACATTTACATCATTAACATATAATTTTTTTACCATTCTTTCTTCATTCATTATTTCCATATGTCCAAACCATCTTAATGATCCTTTCATTATTTTGTTCATGACACCATCATTCGCACCGCATTCACTTCTTATATTTTCATTCAAAATAATAATATTAATAATAATCAGAATTCATCTGGTACATCGGAGGTATTTTGTGAACGACAGTACGCGACACTTATTCGCATTTCACTCTTGCATATGTTCTAGCTCAATGTTCTCACTCTCGCCGTCCCGCCGCGCCGGCGGCAGTCGCTTTCGGGCTTGCAACCAGAGCGGGTCTATGCCCGTTCCGTGAGTGTTGCCAGATGGTTTTTAATGTTTTTAGCAATCAAATCTCAATTATTATAATTTTTTACTTCAATTATAATTATATAAGGGGATTAGCTATGAATGTTCCTATTTTTCCGATTTAAAATGGCTAATTTTTTAACGCGTACTGACTACCCTACACCGGAACGCACGTTTTTATTTTAGCACCGTAAGGGAAAGGTTAATATAAAGTGACGCGGTCCGTTTTGCGAGACGGAGGGTGGTGTACTAGAAAGGGGTCGCCCACCATGCGACAAGTAGATGGAGGGAAGGAGAGGAAGGCGGCAGGGGGCGAGGGATGGTGTATGAAGGGTGTAAATACTCCCTAAACGAAAGGGATACTTCGGATAGCATGTATACAAATGCGTAGAGGCTACAAACACACACACACACATACATATAATTACTGAAATAAAAAATACATTACGTTTTTATTGGTTTATAAACAAATGATGATAAACTCCATATTAAATAATCAATATTGATGAGAAAAATAATTATGTAGAAGTTTTATTATTATTAACGAATATAAAAATAAATTAAAAATTAAAAAAATTGGAGCTGGATACAAAATAAAAGAGCACTCAAAGTCATGACCGCAAATAGAAATATATCCACTGAAGCAAAGATAGCAGTGCACAATGGAGTTCTAGTGCCAACCCTTATTTATGGAAGTGAAGCTTGGAGTTGGCAGAAGTATGTGCAGAAAAACAATGTATGATAGAATATCTAATGATGAAGTAAGAAAAGAATGCAAAGCGAATGAATGCGTGATAAATAAAATCAAGAAGGGGTCACTAAGATGGTTTGGACATATGGAACGAACGGTTAAAAAGATATATATACAAGTAGTGTGAAAGGAAAAAGAAGTCGAGGAAGGTCAAGGAAGACATGGCATAATCATCTCGGATTTGGACATTTTCAGTGTTACTGAGGCAGTATTCATAAAAAATATATTACGAATTCTGGAAAGAGTACTGCCTCACTGACGTCGACATATTTGGATTCCTTCTGATATGTAGGATTTTTTGGTCCCATGCTGTTTTATCTTATCTTTGTAATACCGTTTTGTGTCCAAATGAGTCGCCTGAATGTTTTTCGTTTGTAATGACTCATTTGTGTATCATGTATAAATAAATAAATAAATATATAAATAAATGTCCTAATTAATCAATTACTGAAAGGCTGCCATGTTCGAAGTAGGAACAAACGACGAGCTTGCATGTTACGATGTGTAAATGTGGAAGATGCGTGAGAGTTATGTCAAGATAGAACAGTGTGGCGATCCATCTTCTCTGCCTACCCCTCCGGGGAAACGGCGTGATGGTTATTTTGTTAAAATCCGCTGGTGTTTGTGTCTTCGACCGGTTTCGGCAGCTCGCTGACATCTTCTGGTAAATATATATACCATGTTTTCCAGGACTGATTCCATCGCTTTTTAGAATAGACCAGAAGATGTTAGCGAGCTGACGAAATCGGTCGAAGAAACAAACATAAGTGTATTTTAACTAAATATACGTCTTAAAAAGATTTATTACATTTTTTTTTCATTATTCACAATGAAATTTCAAATTAACAATATTCATTTCATTATTATTATTATTATAATTATTATGCGTGAATGGAATTGACATTTGTAAATGCCCAAGCAAGGCGAATCATGTCACCGATATTAATTATTAAAATAAAATTGCAAATGGAACGTGACAAGATCAAATAAATCAAATATCCGAATGTCATGACCACGTGAAGTGTCGTAGAAATCGACTGCATCCATAAAACGATGTATGAATGTTGAGGAAGCGGATTGAAAATTATTATATGACAAGAAAGAAAATTGTGAGAGTCGGTTAGTTAAAAATTTTATATATTATAAAAAATAATTAAAAAATATATAATTTAAATATTAAACAATGTTGTAAAACCCATACAAAATGTAACTAACTGCAACACTTTTCTTTCCTGACATAAGAATCTCGCATCCTCAACATTCATATATCGTGTCATGCACGCATATCGATTTCTCTGACTCCCCACGTGACCGACACTTATTTGATCGTGCCACGTTTTCATCGGTCTTCCTATTCTATTTCTAATTTCATTTACATCGTTAATATATACATTTTTTACCACTCGCTTCATACATTATTTCCATGTGTCCAAACCATCTTAATGATCCTTTCATTATTTTGTTCATAACACCATCATTCGCACCGCATTCACTTCTTATATTTTCTTTCGACACTCTATCATACACAGAGTATTACACATTCTTATAAAAAATCTCATTTCTACTGCATTTATTCTACTTTCATCCTTTTGCCAGTTCCATGCTTCGCTTCCATACATCGTATAAGAACAAAGAACACCATTGTGCACTGCCGTCTAAGCTTTTTTGGATATGTTTATGTTTTGGATCAAATATTTTTAAATGTTGTAAAACTCCAAATTAAATAATTAATACAAATGAAAAAACCTATATTTTATACTAGTTTTATTATATTCTATGGGAATGTCATTCTCACATTTACTAAGCCAAAATCACATGTCACATTTGATAATGCTTTATCAAGATGATATATTCTGTTTACAGCGTTCATATTTAGATTTTTAGAATTAAAACACGCCTTACTGCGCCCTTGAGGTGATTACATCACAAAAACGGCGCCCAAAAAGGAAAAAGCATATGAAAACTAACAAACCATAACGCCGTCTTTCCGTAGGGGAAGGCAGAGAGAATGGACCGCCACACTATTCTATCCTGACACACCTCTCTACATTCCTCCACATTCATACAGCGAGTCGTACACGCACGTCGATTCTTCCGACTTCTAACATGACGAAACCTTTAAAATTTGATTAATTTTGTTATGCCATGTTTTCCTCGGTCTGCCTCGACTCCGTATACTTTCTTAACCATTCTTTCTCCATCCATGCGCTCCATATGTCCGAACCAACGCAGCGATCCTTTCATAATACCTTCTTCCACTCTACATTCCTTTTTTTATATCAGCATTTGAGATTCTGCCGTCCTCATCTCTACCGCATTTATTCTGCTCCCATCCTTCTTCTGCCAGTAACATGCTTCGCTTCCATGCTTTAGGGTTGGGATCAGAACTCCATTGTGAACGGCCTTTTTCGCTTTCATTGATATTATTATTATATAAAATATAATATAAAATATATATATTCTTCCACCGACCCTTATGTATGGAAGCGAAGCATGGAACTGGCAAAAGAAGGATGAAAGTAGAATAAATGCAGTAGAAATGAGATTTCTTAGACGAATGTGTAGATACTCTGGGTATGATAGAGTGTCGAATGAAAATATAAGAAGTGAATGCGGTGCGTATGATGGTGTTATGAACAAAATAATGAAAGGATCATTAAGATGGTTTGGACATATCGAAAGAATGAATGAAGAAAGAATGGTAAAAATATATATATGTCAACGATGTAAATGGAACTAGAAATAGAATCGGAAGACCGAGGAAAACGTGGCACGATCAAATAAATCAAATATTGAATGTCGACCACGCGAGGAGTCAGAGAAATCGACGCGCGTGCATGACACGATGTATGAATGTTGAGGAAGCGAATTGAGAAATATGTCAGGAAAGAAAAGTGTGGCAGTCCATTCTTTCTGTCTACACCTTGGGAGACGGTGTGATGGTTAGTTAGTTAGTTAGTTAGTTATATTAAAAAATATAATAAAACAAACGTTTTTATTTGTAATAATTATACTGTCTTGCATCGTTTTCCCGAACATTCTCAGTGATCTAATTTCTACGACAATTATCGTAAATTTATCCTTGAAGAAAACGTGGCAATCTGATTCGATTAAAGATAATCAATGTTGGCCACGCTAGGAGTCGGAGAAATCGACGTGCATGCACGACACGATGTATGAATTGCTTAGAAATCATGAGACGTATTCATCATCATCGGCTGTCCCTCGTGTCCGAGGAAGTCTATGAAGTTATGGGTACGCATGTGAATGAAGAGCCCGATCGTGGACCCACACATTCTGGGGCATCTGGAGCAAGGGAAGTCGCTTGTAGTGGAGACAAGACTGTCTCCTAATGGTCTCTCATTTCTCTTCCTCCTTCTCTCTGGGACGTCGTCTTTGCGCTGTGCTCTTCAAAGTCTTGCGTGCCTTTATGTACTGTTATTTGAGAAAGACGTATTATGTTATCGAGTAAAAACAGCGTGGCGATCCCAATATGCTCAGAGTCCTATACAACGCGTTGGTTCGAAGCAGACTCGAAAGTGGTTCTGGGATATGGAGTCCTCACGAGGCGAGATATTCCGTTATGCTGGAGAGAGTTCAGAAAAATATTCTGTAGTATCTCTGCATGATGGAGTATGGTAGTTATCCGTGGCTCTATCCCACGTTCTTATGGGAAAGCTCGAAACCAATCCTCTACAGCTTCGAAGAGATGGGCATCTCATTACAAGTTTCTTTTGATTAATCAGGGGATAGTTTGAGAACTCGGCCGTGCTAAAGGGTGTTGGTCTTTTTGTCCCTAATAGACATCTCTGACAGCACAGATTGTTTTACCTACCGGCCACCAGAACCAATCTCCCTCTGGTGACACCGGTGGGAAGAGCAATTAGTCTGCTGAACGCGGTCTCCTCGGAGATCGACCACTTTCATATTAGTGAAGGTACGTTGAGGGGACAAATACTTGACTTTAGAAAGTATCTTGTCTTCCTAATGTCGAACCATCTCTAATGCGTTCCTGGTATTATGTAGTATTTTTATAATATTTTACCTGTACTCAATAGATGCCTAAAACATTTTGCTGTTTGAAATGTCTTTTGAGTTAATAATCTGATTTGATTTTACAGCCTCATAACATTGTCTCAGAAAAGCGCGATTTGATCGTGCCGCGTTTTCCCCGGTCTTCCGATTCTATTTCTAGTTCCATTAACATCGTCCGCATAAACTCAATTAATGCCCTGAACGGTATTTTGCATATTTTCATAGCCGAACCAACACACAAAGGTTAACAGATAAAAAAAAAATAGATTACGCCAATTTTATCACTTGTATAGGACTCATATACGATAGTAAATAACTTCAACGCCCCCTTTCGTACAATCGCTTTTCAAATAATAACGTTCGAAACGAACGAGCCGCCATCTGTGGACAATCTTACTTACTAACTAATAATCATCAAAAAATAGACCGCCACAATGTTCTACATTGACATAGGACTACTCTCATTTCCTCTAGATTCACACATTGGGTCATGCACACACGTCGATTCCTCCGACTCGACACATGACCTACATTTAATATTTAATTGTCTCATTTACCTAAATCTTCCTATATTTCTTGTTCCATATACATCGTATATACTTTACAGTTCTTTCGATTCATTAAATCCATGTCCAAACCATCTAAATGTAATTTTCATTATTTTGTTCATACTTTCATTTGCAAGGCATTAAATTCTTATATTTGCATTAACAGATATTCACACATTCGTCTGAGGTATCTCAGTGATGTAAAACTCCATATAAAATAATTAATATGAATGAAAACGTCGGTTTTATACTAGTTTTATTATATCCTATGGGAATGACACGTCTGTCCTTGCTAAGGCACTGTCAAATGTAGCGAGAATCAAACTGTTTATATACCCGAGCTAATGGAGCAGAATAAGGTGATTGGAGTGGCTTCATACATTGTTAACTGTCTATTGTATCTTGAACAATGATGTAAAACTCCATATTAAATAATTAATACGAATGAAAACGTACGTTTTATACTAATTTTATTATATTCTATGGGAATGACATATTTCACATTTCAAATCATTTGATGATGCCTTAGAAATGCGAAACTTGTCATTCCCGTAAATGATAATAAAGCTTCTAGAAAACAGTTTGTTTGTATCAATTGTTTTAAGTGTTTATTCTACATTCATCCTTGTTTTGCCAGTTCCATCTCCGAAGCGAAGCGTAGCGTTATATCTGCCTACACCTTCGGAAAGAGACGCCGTGATGGTTAGTTAATTGAAAAGAATAAGCAAAAACATAAAATTAATTAAATGAAATATCATAATTTCAAATTCCCAAACAATTATATATATTTTTGAAATACATACAGTGTTTTACTAGCGTGAATATCATCACTATAAAATAATAATAAATTTAATTAAATAATACTTAAAATAAAGATAGTTTAAAATTCTGGGTTTTTTTTTAATAAAAAATATATTTAATTAATTTAGTATTCATTGCCTCCTGCGTAATGTCACCTCCGAGTTTTGAACACCGGCGGAAAGACTTACAATCCATTTGCCATACAAACAAGCACGGCGGCTCGCCGATTCGCTAAGCAGGAGGAGCACAAAAAATAATAATTAATTTTATTCAATATTTATATAATAATCTATTTTTGAATAAAATATTAATTACTTCTATATTCGCCATACTTTGTGTTGTAGGTGCTTTATTTCTCTTTTTATTTTTTTATATACTTAGTATATACAACACTAACATTAAAAAAATAAAATTACATAGACATGTTTCGGACAACCAGTCCTTCTTCAGTGATACATATTACAAAGATATATATGAAAAATATTATAAAATTGTTAACATGATCTGACAGATGTTATAAATCTTTATAACATCTGTCAGATCATGTAAACAATTTTATAATATTTTAAATATGTATCACTGAAGAAGGACTGGTTGTCCGAAACATGTCTATGTGATTTTTTTTTTAATGTTAGTGTGGTACAAGTATATACAAAGTATGTAAAAAAGAAGAAAGAGAAACAAAATATTAATTGTTTTTTGATAAATATACTCGTATATCAATTATAACGTTTTAATTGCTAAAATGTAAAAAAAAATGTGAACATTATTGAGATATAATAATTAAATGGTATTTCGCCAACCTAGCTGGCATCGACAGACTGGTCCCGCCAGCGATGCCAGCTATCCTGGCGAAACTGGTCGCTGTCGAAACAATGTCAAAAGTGAAATTAATTATTGAAATAACATCGTTAAATTTAATTATTATTAAAAATTAACTTCCATCAAGAGATTTCAGTCAAATCATTCGATTATTGACTAACGAACTAACTCACTAACTAACCATCACGCCGTTTCCCAGGAGTGGTGGACAGAGGATGGACAGCCATACTAACACACCTATTAAAAATTGTCTAATTCCTACACCATAACATGCAGGCTTTGGATTATTTTCGATATTTTTTTTTAATAATTAAAACACTATTTTTTCTTAATTTTGATCGTGCCACAAGTAGAAAAAACAGTGTTTTAAAACATAAAAAAATTAAATTAGAGAATTCACGTTGTTAACGCCTTAAGTCTATCAAATTTTTTTTAAACTAAAGTAAGACGTAAAATGGAAGATGTAAGAGACAGTGTACAATGGTGTTATTGTACCGACACTCATATGTGGAAAATGAAGCATGGTTCTAACAAATGAAGGATTAAAATAGAATAAGAAGTGGAAATGAAATTGGATCTCTTAGACGAATGTGTGATAATTAAGTTTATAATAAGTGTCAAATACAAATATAACAACAATTAACCATCACGCCGTTTCCCCGCAGGGGTAGGCAGAGAGAATGGATCGCCACAATGCTCTGTCCTGGCATACCTCTCGGGCTTCCTCTACATTCATACATCGTACCATGCACGCACGTCAATTATTCCGACTTCGAATGTGGCCGCATTTTAGTAATTGATTAATTTGGTGATGCCATGTTTTCCTCGGTCGTCCTCGGCTTCTTTTCCCACTCACGCTGCTGCTTGTGTACAACTTTTTAACCATTCTACTATCATCCATTCGTTCCATATGTCCAAACCGTCACAGGGATCATTTTTTAAATTTTATTCATGAAGCAGTCATCTGCCTTACATTTCTTTTTTATTTCATCGTTCGGTATTCTATCATACAACGTTTTCTCCGCACATTCTTCTTAGTGATCTCATTTTTACGGCGTTTATTCTGCTCTCATCCCTATTTTGCCAGCTCCAAGCTTCACTTCCATACAGGAGGGTTGACACTAGAACTCCATTGTGTACTGCCATCTTTGCTTCTGTGCATATATTCTATTTGCATATATCTATATTTATTTTATTCTATTATTTTCCCATCTAGTTTAGATTCTTAGATAAATTTAGTTGTCATCGCAAACAAAAACCTATCCAAAAAAGCTAGAATGGCAGTGCACAATGGTGTTCTTCTACCGACCCTTATGTATGGAAGCGAAGCATGGAACTGGCAAAAGAAGGATGAACGTAGAATAAATGCAGTAGAAATAAGATCTCTTAGACGAATGTGTGGATACTCTGTGTATGATAGTGTCGAATGAAAATATAAGAAGTGAATGCAGTGCGAACGATGGTGTCATGAACAAAATAATGAAAGGATCATTAAGATGGTTTGGACATATGGAAAGAATGAATGAAGAAAGAATGGTAAAAAAATATATATGTTAACGATGTAAATGGAACCAGAAATAGATGAAGACCGAGGAAAACGTGTCACGATCGAATAAATCAAATATTGAATGTCGGCCATGTGAGGAGTCAGAGAAATCGACGCGCGTGCATGACACGATGTATGAATGTTGAGGAAGCGAGAGAAATATGTCAGGAAAGAAAAGTGTGGCAGCCCATTCTTTCTGAATACCCCTTCGGGGAGACGGCGTGATGGTTAGTTAGTTATATCTATATTTATTTGATTGTATTATATTATTTTCTCATCTTACTTGTGGCTATGAGGTTCGCAACCCATCACACCGCGTGTCTCGCGATGGCGAAAAGAGAAGGATGGAGTGCCGCATCGATTAAAGTGTGGCAGTCCATTCTTTCTGCCTACCATTTCGGGGAGACGGCGTGATGGTTAGTTAGCTACTTCAACACAGTTCCACTAAATCAGGAGGCAAGCTTTCTATTCCCTTGTCTATTACACTTTCGACGTTATTTTGTGTTTGCACACTATTGGTGGATGTTAAAATTTAAAATTGGAATGTCGGTTAATGCGTGAGTCACCGCGAGAGATATTTACATTCGTGATGACAGTGTGAGTGAGCGATTACGCACACGAAAATAGATGTAGATACACAATATAATGAAGTATTTTAGTGTTAATTACAAATGTATTTTTTCCCTTGTCCTGTCCTGTCTAAACGAAAGATTACCAGCGTAACATTACACTTATATTATCTACGGCTCAAGCGGACAAGGGTGAAACTCTGTTTTACATACGCGAGAGAGGAATACTTAGATTCTCTTCTGAAGTAATTCGAAATTCACACGATGCACATGCCCGAAAACATAAAATATTATAATAAAATTACATTACGAATTAAAATCATTGAATTTCGTCTTTTAAGATTATTTTTCTCGACATGTTTTCGACGGCTTCTACTTAAATATATTACAAACATCAATTATAGTTTAAGACATCTATTGAGAACAGGTAAAATATTATATATAATACCAGGAACGCATGGGAGATGGTTCCACTGCAAGAAGACCAGATACTCTCTAAAGTTAAGAGTATTTGTCTTCTTACGTACTTTCACTAATATGAAAAACGTCGATCACCGAAGCGATCATGTTCAGCAGTTTGATAACTCTCCCCACAGGCATCACCAGAGTTGTGAAATGTAGCTCATTAAGAGAACATTTTTATCAAAATCTGTTATGCTCGTTATGCGAAATACTCGTTATACTGTAGTTATAAAAAAAATTAGAAAACTTATGTTTTCTACCTTAGTAACCATCACGCCATCTCCCCGAAGGGGTAGGCAGAAAGAATGGACTGCCACACTTTTCTTTCCTGACATATTTCTCTCGCTTCCTCAACATTCATACATCGTGTCATGCACGCGCGACGATTTCTGACTCCTCACGTGGCCATGACATTAAATATTTGATTTATTTGGTCGTGCCACGTTTTCCTCGGTCTTCCGATTCTAATTCTAGTTCCATTTACATCGTTAACATATACTTTTTTGGATTCTTTCTTCGATCATTCTTTCTATGTGTACAAACCATCTTAATGATCCTTTCATTATTTTGTTCATGACACCATCATTCGCACCGCATTCACTTCTTATATTTTCATTCGACACTCTATCATGCAGAAGTATCACACATTCGTCTTTAGAGATCTTATTTTTACTGCATTTATTCTAATTTTATCCTTCTTTTGCCAGTTCCATGCTTCGCTTCCATACATAAGAGTCGGTACAAGAACACCATTGTGCACTGCCATCTTAGCTTGTTTGCGATGACAATTTTAAGTGCACCATTCACTCTGTTGCCTGCCCCAACCCTTCTTTCAATATCCCTCTCCACTGTAAACATACTTCCTAAATACACAAACTCATCTACTTGCTCCTCACGTGGCCATGATATTCAATATTTGATTTATTTGATCGTGCCACATTTTCCTCGGTCTTCCGATTAGATTTCTAGTTCCATTTACATCGTTAACTTTTTGCCATTCTTTCTTCATTCATTCTTTCCATGTGTCCAATCCATCTTAATTATCAGATGTTTTCATTCGGATTAATTAGATTTTGTTACGTTTTCGTAGTTACCTCCCTGTCCGCCCGAGCAGAGAACATAACACAGCGAAGTGTAATATAATTTTCCTAGTGTGTATGCACGTATAGCCAATGCCAAGATAACAAATTCGATGATAACACCAGGCTAAGACGTGCTGGTTCTCCATTACATGCAATACAACCATCGTATTTCATTTCAATAAATAAACTAACTAACCAACACGCCGTCTCCCAGAAGGAATAGGTAGCTATCCGTGGCTCTATCCCACGGCATTTCTTTTGGGAATGCTTGGGGCCAACTCTCTGCAGCTTTGAAGAGATGGACATCTCATCTCTTAAGATTACTCAGGGGATAATTTGAGAACTCGGCCGTGAATCTCACACTGTCGTTGGTCTGGTGTAGAATTCACGTGACAATAAAATGGCGATAGATTAGCTACCTATCATACGGCATGAGAATCAATATGAAAGCTATACCCTAGTAATGATGTAAAGAGCGATTCAACAAAATAATAATAATAATTACATTCATTCATCGTGTCATGCATGCACGTCGATTTCTACGATTTATGGTTGAAATTCAAAAAACTAACTAACTAACTGACCATCACGCCGTCTCCCCGAAGGGTTAGGCAGAAAGAATGGACTACCATACTTTTTTTCCCTGACATATTTCTCTCGATTCCTCAACATTCATACATCGTGTCATGCACGCGCGTCGATTTCTCTGAATCCTCACATGGCCGATATTCAATATTTGATTTATTTTATCGCGCCACGTTTTCCTCGGTCTTCCCTTATTTCTGGTTCCATTTACATCGTTAAAAATTGAAATTGAAAAATATATCGAAATTCAATATTTGATCTATTTGATTGTGGCACGTTATGTCGGTATTCCATTATATTTCTAGTTCCATTTACATCGTTAACATATACTTTTTTATCATTCTTTCTTCATTTATTCGTTCCTTGTGTCCAAACCATCTTAATAATCATTATTTTGTTCAGGACACATTCATTCGCACCGCATTCACTTCTTATATTTTCAATCGACACTATCATACACTGATTTTCGCACATTCGTCTAAGAGATCAAATCAATCAAATCAAATCAAATCAGTTTATTTTCTCAAAAGATATTTTTAACAATTATTATAGTTTAAGACATCTATTGAGAACAGGTAAAATATAATAAATATATAATACCAGGAACGCATGGGAGATGGTTCGACATTAGGAATACAAGATACTCTCCAAAGTCAAGAGTATTTGTCTTCTGAACGTACTTTCACGAATATGACAGACATCGATCTCCGAAGCGATCATGTTCAGCAGTTTGATTGCTCTCCCCACCGGCATCACCAGAGGTAGATTGGTTCTGCATGCTGGGAGATAAAAGTCTGTGCTGACGCTGTCGAAGATAACCATCCGGAACATAAAGATGGATAGCCTCCAAGATGACGGAATTCTCAAAGAATCTAAGTCTGAAGAAATGGGTAAGTGTGCACCCATCCCTTCTTATCTGTAAACTATTGGTCCCCAGCATGCCCAAGAGGAATGCAGTGGGATAAAGCCACGGATAGCTATCAAACTCCCTCATGAAGAGATATCTCTGAAATCTTTTCTGAACCCTCTCTAACATGAGCGAGTATCTCGCCTCGTGGGGACTCCATACCTCATTTCTACTGCATTTATTCTACTTTTAGCCTTCTTTTGCCAGTTCCATGCTTCGCTTCCATAAATGTCGGTACAAGAACACTGCTATTTTAGCTTTTTGGATAGGCTCTTGTCTGCGATGACAACTTTAAGTGCACCATTCACTCTGTTGCCTGCCCCAACCCTTCTTTCAATATCCCTCTCCACTGTAAACATAATACCCAAATACACAAACTCATCTACTTACTTTGGATTATCAACGTTCACGACGATGTTGTAGACTATCATGATTTCTTATTTCATGATTAATAATATATATAGACCTAAAACTGAGAATACTCCTCATCAAGACCTATGTATGGAGTATCTTGATGTACGGCTGCGAGACATGGTGCCTATCTGAAAGAGATAAACGTAGACTAGAGGCTTTTGAGATGTGGTCCTATAGAAGACTACAGGGAGACCACATTACAAATGAGGAGGTTCTCCAAAGAATCGAAGGAGGAAGGCACCAGCTCAGGACCTTGTCCGAAAGGCGTGCAAGATGGATCGGCCATGTAATACGACAAGAGGGCCTCTTGCATGCCATAATGGAGGGTATGACCGAGGGGACAAACTCTAGGGGACCTGTTGATGGACGTGCGCTGCTCATCATATGCACATTTCAAAAGAGCCGCACAAGACAGGGAAGAATGGAAGAGAAGAATAGAGGAAATAGCTACAACTAGGGGATTGGTCCCAGGATTGAAACCAGAGAGAGAGAGAGAGAGAGAGAGAGAGAGAGAGAGAGAGAGAGAGAGAGAGAGAGAGAGAGAGAGAATATATATTTAATACAAGAATCAATTGTATCTCAATAAAGACGAAGATGCAAATTGGAAACAGAATATGGTTGATCGAGGTGTTTACAGGACTTATGACCGGTACAGGATTGATTGGGTTAAGCGCTCGCTTTATGTAATACAACATTCCCCATTCCACCTTTTTTCTTATTACCACCATGTCTGACAATTTTTTTTGGAAGTTGTATGTATAATATGTTAATCTGCAACACCACCCTTTACATGGGAGTTTATTCAATCTACACACTAACGCCATCTATGAAGATTATATTTGAAGCATTAAGCAGAAGATCTTTTTAACGCAATATGAAAGGTTACCGCCATTTAGCGCATTGCTAGAAACCGCCTGGAGATGTCACTCCAATCTAATATATTTAATAAATATATAAAATGACATGTGGTCACCCACGGGTCACTCTTTGGTGGTTGATACACGAATACTTGTATAGACAAAGTGAACGTTAATGTAATTAATAATTCATACACATACGTACAGATCTGATATTATTAGATCAAACAAGACGAGGTGACCATACGATTCTAACTTTTTTTTTAAACAGACATATACTGATAGCTTTGTTCCATGAGACGATTCAAACCTAATCTGAATAATACGAAGTTTTATTATATTTTATGTGAATGAAACAAAGTCTGAAGCCTGCGTTCTGCCAGTTGGTTCTTATGATCTTGAAACTGTTACATTGACTCGCTGTATAAATGTGGAGGAAGCTAGAGAGGTGTGCCAGGATAGAGTAGTGTGCCGGTCCATTCTCTCTGCCTACCCCTTCGGAGAAACGGCGTGATGGTTTACTTTAATTATTATTATTATTGTTGTTGAATCGCTCTTTACATCATTACAGCGCGTGCCAAATGGATGTAAAGGGTATAGCTATCATATTGATTCTCGTGACACGTGATAGGTAGCTAATCTATCGCAATTTTATTGTCACGTGAAATCAGCACCAGACCAAAGACAGTGTGACAATCATACTGCCATCGCCGGGAATCGAATCCAGGACCTTCGGGGTGGCAGTCATAGCACTTACCACTCGGCCACGAAGCTCGTCAATCATCACCCCCAGGACGCATTGAGACGTGTTTTAAATCTAAATATGAAGGCTGCATCTCATTAGCGATCGGTTAAAAGTAGAAAAACATGGAATGCCCAAATTAACAAAATTTTAAAGGTCGGTCATTTATAGAAGTCGGAAGTGCCTGCATGACTCGTTGTATGAATGTGGAGGAAGCTAGAGAGATGTGTAAGGGATGGAGAAGTGTGGCGGGCCATTCTCTCTTCCTACGGCGTGATTGTTTTCATAATTCATCTTCTTTCAATAGATTTACATCGTTAACTTTGTTAACCATTCATTTTCCATCCATGCGTTCCATATGTCCGAACGCAGCGATCCTTTCATAATACCTTCTTCCGCTCTACATTCATTTCTTATATCAGCATGTGTTAATCGCTGACAGTAAAGAAAATTTGGAAGTCTTAGTGGCAAGGATGTATGAGGCATGCAAACGAGTGACCTGGTGATGAATGTGTCTAAATCTAAAGTGATGGTTTTCGAGAAAGAAGAATGTATGACGATTTGTGATATAAGTGCGATGGGCGAGAAATTGGAGCATATTACTGAATTTACGTATCTTGGAAGCATGTTTACAAGAGACGGAAAAAATGGAGAAAGACATCGAAAGGAGGGTCGGTGCTGGGAATAAAATAAATGGCGCACTCAAAATCATTACTGCAAATAGGAATATATCCACAGAAGCAAAGATGGCAGTACACAATGCAGTTCGAGTGCCAACCCTCATGTATGGAAGTGAAGCTTGGAGCTGGCAAAAACGCCGTATAAATGAGATCACTAAGAAGAATGTGCGGGAAAACTTTGTATGATAGAATACCGAACGATGAAATAAGAAAGAAATGTAAGGCAGATGACTGCATCATGAATGAAATTAAAAAAGGATCCCTGATGGACACATGGAACGAATGGATGAGAGTAGAATGGTTAAAAAGTTGTACACAAGCAGCGTGAGTGGGAAAAGAAGCCGAGGACGACCGAGGAAAACATCATCATCATCATCATCATCAGCCGTCTGTCATCCACTGCTGAATGTAGGCCTCTCCCAAAGCCCTCCACCGCCCCCTATCCATTGCCGCTCCCATCCATCCATGTCCAGCAATCCTCTTCAGATCGTCGGTCCAGCGGGCAGGGGGACGTCCAACTCTACGGAATCCTGTACGCGGTCTCCACTCCAGAACCCGTCTTCCCCATCGGCTGTCGGTTCTCCGACAGATATGGCCAGCCCACCGCCACTTCAGCCCGCCTATCCGTAGAGCCACCTCAGTCGTAGAGGAAAACATGGCATGACCAAATTAATCAATTACTAAAAGGCGGCCACATTCGAAGTCGGAATAATCGACGTGCGTGCATGGTACGATGTATGAATGTAGAGGAAGCCCGAGAGGTATGCCAGGACAGGCCAGTGTTGCGATCCATCCTCTCTGCCTACCACTCCGGGGAAATGGCGTGATGGTTAGTTAGTTAGTTGGAGATTCTATCGTACATCGTTCTACCACAAATGCGTCTTGAGGACTTATAATCATAATTATTTTAAATAAATAAAAAAGTAGTTTTCGAACTCGCCCCGTACGTGGGGCGCCGCTCCACCCCTGGACATGGCCACATAATTTGAATTATGCACAACCATCAATGTGTTTGTGCGACTGTTGGGAACAGGTTTTTTAAAGCGAGTTTAAATACCACGTTAAAATATCGATTTATTTACATTTATTTGTCCAACGTAAAATCTTAATAACTAACTAACCATCACGCCATTTCTCCGGAGGGGTAGGCAGAGAGAATGGACCGCCACACTACTCTATCCTGGCACAACTCTCTAGCTTCCTCCACATTCATACATCGAGTCATACACGCACGTCGATTCTTCCGGCTTCTGACATGACCATCTTTTAATATTTGATTAATTTGGTCATGCCATGTTTTCCTCGGTCTACCTCGACTCCTTACTCCATTTACATTGTTAACGTATACTTTTTTAACCATTCTTTCTTCACCCATGCTCTCCATATGTCCGAACCAACGCAGCGAACCTTGCATAATTTTGTTCATAATACCTTCTTCCGCTCTACACTCCTTCCTAATATCAGCATTTGAGATTCTGTCGTACATCGTTCTACCACACATACGTCTTAGGGACCTCATCTCTACCGCATTTATTCTGCTCTCATCTTTCTTCTGCCAGTTCCATGCTTCGCTTCCATACATAAGGGTTGGAACCAGAACTCCATTGTGAACGGCCATTTTCGCTTTCATTGATAAATTCTTGTTTCCAATAACTACTTTTAAAGCTCCATTCACTTTGATACCCGCACCAACCCTTCTTTCAATATCACTGTCCGTTCGGCCATCCGCTGTGAACATGCTACCTAAATACACAAATTCACTCACCTGTTCCAAGTTCTCTTCATTTACACTTATATTACAAACTGTCATTTGCTCTTCCCTTTCAACACCTTTGACTTTTTATTTGTCTAACGGAAAATCTAAATAACTAACTAACCATCACGCCATTTCTCCGGAGGGGTAGGCAGAGAGGATGGATCGCCACAATGGCCTGTCCTGGCATACCTCTCGGGCTTCCTCTACATTCATACATCGTACCATGCACGCACGTCGATTATTCCGACTTCGAATGTGGCCGCCTTTTAGAAATTGATTAATTTGGTCATGCCATGTTTACCTCGGTCGTCCTCGGCTTCTTTTCCCACTCACGCTACTGCTTGTGTACAACTTTTTAACCATTCTTCTCTCGTCCATTCGTTCTTATGTCATATAAGAAATTATTTTAAATTTTTTTTTTTTTTTATATGTATGAAAGAAGGATGAAAGTAGAATAAATGCAGTAGAAATGAGATCTCTAAGACGAATGTGTGTCAAATCTGTTTATGATAGAGTGACAAATGCAAGTATAAGAAGTGAATGTGGTGCGAATGAAAGTGTTATGAACAAAATAAGGAAAGGGTCATTAAGATGGTTTGGACACATGGAAAGAATGAGTGAAGACAGAATGGTAAAACAATTTATAACATAATGTAAATGGAACCAGAAATAGAGGAAGACATTCGCATTGACTTCTTATATTTTCATTCGACACTCTATCATACACAGAGTATCCACACAATCGTATAAGAGATCTCATTTCTACTGTATTTATTCTACTTTCATCCTTCTTTTGCCAGTTCCATGCTTCGCTTCCATACATAAGGGTCGGTAATAATAGTGTTATAAACAAAATAATGGAAGTGAGCTAGAAATAGAGGAAGGCCGAGGAAAACGTGGCACGATCAAATCAATCAAATATTGAATGTCGGTCACGTGAGGAGTCGGAGAAATCGTCGTGCGTGCATGACAAAATGTATGAATGTTGAGGAAGGGAATTGAGAAATATGTCAGGAAAGAAAAGTGTGGCAGTCCATTCTTTCTGCCTACCCCTCCAAGGAAACAGCGTGATGGTTAGTTAGTTAGTTTTTGTGTATTGTTTTTTTTATAATTACCCACCAACAAACCATCATCCCGGAAAGGGTAGGCAGGAAGAATGAACTGTTACACTAAGCGTCTCACATTTAAAAACATTTACATTTTGAGTTTATATCGTTCCCCCGATGAAGGTGTAAAAATTTCAAAATAACTAACTAACTAACTAACCATCACGCCGACTCCCCGAAACGGTACGCAGAAAGAATGGACTGTCACACTTTAACCGATGCGGCACTCCATCCTTCTCTTTTCGCCCTGCGGGAGACGCGGTGTGATGGGTTGCGAACCTCATCGCCACCAATAGGCATCTCCCGCGCACACTTCGATCATCCACAAAATAAATCTAAAACAACAACAACAACAACAACAAACCATCACGCCGTTTCCCCGCAGGGGTAGGCAGAGAGAATGGACCGCCACACTACTCTATCCTGGCAAACCTCTCTAGCTTCCTCCACATTCATACAACGAGTCATACACGCACGTCGATTCCTCCGACTTCTAACATGACCAACCTTTTAAATTTGATTAATTTGGTCATGCCATGTTTTCCTCGGTCTGCCTCGACTTCGTACCCCATTTACATCATTAACGTATACTTTCTTAACCATTCTTTCTCCATCCATGCGTTCCATATGTCCGAACCAACGCAGCGATCCTTTCATAATTTTGTTCATAATACCTTCTTCCGCTCTACATTCCTTTCTTATATCGGCATTTGAGATTCTGTCGTATATCGTTCTACCACACATACGTCTTAGGGACCTCATCTCTACCGCATTTATTCTACTCTCATCCTTCTTCTGCCAGTTCCATGCTTCGCTTCCATACATTAGGGTTGGGACCAGAACTCCATTGTGAACGGCCGTTCTCGCTTTCATTGATAAAACAAATAATATAAAATACAATGATATTAAATAAAATAATTTAACACAAAATGTTCTTTTTAGATGGTACACAATTGTCTATTTAATTTATGTTCCACGTGTTCTTCTTTTGTTTCTTGGATATTGTCTTTTCGGGAGTACCAGCCCGAAGGCCATTGCTCCCCCACATGTTGGAAATTTCTTTCTTGGAGATGAAATTAGATATTGTTGGATGGTGAGGGGAGGGTTACTTGGAGGATGTAGTGGGTTGTGTCCGACATTTGGACCTGACTTCAAAATATATAGAGAAAAATATACCATTATAATTCTTTAAGCGAGCGAGGTCGACAGCCGTATACATCAGGCTAGGCTTGCATTTAATAAAAGGTCGAAAATAATAGAGTCAAATAATATAGACCTAAAACTGAGAATACTCCTCATCAAGACCTATGTATGGAGTGTCTTGATGTACGGCTGCGAGACATGGTGCCTATCCGAAAGGGATAAGCGGAGACTAGAGGCTTTTGAGATGTGGTCCTATAGAAGGCTCTTTGGAATTTCCTGGAGAGACCACATCACGAATGAGGAAGTTCTTCAAGGAATCGAAGGAGGAAGGCACCTGCTCAGGACCTTGTCCGAAAGGCGTGCAAGATGGATCGGCCATGTAATACGTCAAGAAGGCCTCTTGCATGCCATAATGGAGGGTATGACCGAGGGGACACACTCTAGGGGACGCCCACGCCGAGAGTACCTGGAGGACCTGTTGGTGGACGTGCGCTGCTCATCATATGCATATTTCAAAAGAGCCGCACAAGACAGGCAAAAATGGAAGAGAATAATGGAGGAAATTGCTGCAAACCAATCCCAGGATTGAAACCAGAGAAGGAAGAATTCTTTAAAAAAAAATCGTAAATATATATTTAAAAAAATAGACTCGTATTGAAAAACTTGGCTAAAGTACCGAGGTACATGTAAACGCACACACACAAACTGTTTCGGTAGCGTGTATCCAGTGCCGGGCGAATACCAACCTTGTTGCAAGTAAGCACAAGGGCCAAATTCGTATGCCCGCAGTCAAAACCTACCAATATAAATTGGAATACCCAATATTATACATTTCCAAGGTGGGGTGTAGTCAGAGGCAAGTTCTATTAATAAATTATATTTTAAAATAATTAAATAATTTATTATATTGCGAAATAAATTAATAAATTCCTATACCAGTGAAAAAATGCATATTTTAACGCGTATAGCTTATGAAAAAAATATTAAATTCCATACTAAATAATTAATACGAATGAAAACGTCTGTTTTATACTAGTTTTATTATATTCTATGGGAATGACACGTCTGTCCTTGCTAAGGCACTATCAAATGTAGCGAGAATCAAACTGTTTATATACCCGAGCTAATGGAGCAGAATAAGGTGATTGGAGTGGCTTCATACATTGTTAACTGTCTATTGTATCTTGAACAATGATGTAAAACTCCATATTAAATAATTAATACGAATGAAAACGTCTGTTTTATACTAGTTTTATTATATTCTATGGGAATGACACGTCTGTCCTTGCTAAGGCACTATCAAATGTAGCGAGAATCAAACTGTTTATATACCCGAGCTAATGGAGCAGAATAAGGTGATTGGAGTGGCTTCATACATTGTTAACTGTCTATTGTATCTTGAACAATGATGTAAAACTCCATATTAAATAATTAATACGAATGAAAACGTCTGTTTTATACTAGTTTTATTATATTCTATGGGAATGACATGTCTGTCCTTGCTAAGGCACTATCAAATGTAGCGAGGATCAAACTGTTTATATACCCGAGCTAATGGAGCAGAATAAGGTGATTGGAGTGGCTTCATACATTGTTAACTGTCTATTGTATCTTGAACAATGATGTAAAACTCCATATTAAATAATTAATACGAATGAAAACGTCTGTTTTATACTAGTTTTATTATATTCTATGGGAATGACACGTCTGTCCTGCTAAGGCACTATCAAATGTAGCGAGAATCAAACTGTTTATATACCCGAGCTAATGGAGCAGAATAAGGTGATTGGAGTGGCTTCATACATTGTTAACTGTCTATTGTATCTTGACAATGATGTAAAACTCCATATTAAATAATTAATACGAATGAAAACGTCTGTTTTATACTAGTACGCTTCATACATTGTTAACTGTCTATTGTATCTTGAACAATGATGTAAAACTCCATATTAAATAATTAATACGAATGAAAACGTCTGTTTTATACTAGTTTTATTATATTCTATGGGAATGACACGTCTGTCCTTGCTAAGGCACTATCAAATGTAGCGAGAATCAAACTGTTTATATACCCGAGCTAATGGAGCAGAATAAGGTGATTGGAGTGGCTTCATACATTGTTAACTGTCTATTGTATCTTGAACAATGATGTAAAACTCCATATTAAATAATTAATACGAATGAAAACGTCTGTTTTATACTAGTTTTATTATATTCTATGGGAATGACACGTCTGTCCTTGCTAAGGCACTATCAAATGTAGCGAGAATCAAACTGTTTATATACCCGAGCTAATGGAGCAGAATAAGGTGATTGGAGTGGCTTCATACATTGTTAACTGTCTATTGTATCTTGAACAATGATGTAAAACTCCATATTAAATAATTAATACGAATGAAAACGTCTGTTTTATACTAGTTTTATTATATTCTATGGGAATGACACGTCTGTCCTTGCTAAGGCACTATCAAATGTAGCGAGAATCAAACTGTTTATATACCCGAGCTAATGGAGCAGAATAAGGTGATTGGAGTGGCTTCATACATTGTTAACTGTCTATTGTATCTTGAACAATGATGTAAAACTCCATATTAAATAATTAATACGAATGAAAACGTCTGTTTTATACTAGTTTTATTATATTCTATGGGAATGACACGTCTGTCCTTGCTAAGGCACTATCAAATGTAGCGAGAATCAAACTGTTTATATACCCGAGCTAATGGAGCAGAATAAGGTGATTGGAGTGGCTTCATACATTGTTAACTGTCTATTGTATCTTGAACAATGATGTAAAACTCCATATTAAATAATTAATACGAATGAAAACGTCTGTTTTATACTAGTTTTATTATATTCTATGGGAATGACACGTCTGTCCTTGCTAAGGCACTATCAAATGTAGCGAGAATCAAACTGTTTATATACCCGAGCTAATGGAGCAGAATAAGGTGATTGGAGCGGCTTCATACATTGTTAACTGTCTATTGTATCTTGAACAATGATGTAAAACTCCATATTAAATAATTAATACGAATAAAAACGTCAGTTTTATAGTAGTTTTATTATATTCTATGGAATTACACGTTTCGCTTTGCTGAAACATAACGTTATTCCCAAAAATAATAATAAATCTTCTAGAAAACAGACGTTATCATTCGTATTAATTATTTTTAATAATAATCTTGTAATATTTTCCAGAATGGTAAAGCAGAAATTAGATCAGAAAGGTAAAATAAAAGTATATGATAGAAATGGAACAAGAAATAGAATCGGAAGACCAAGGAAAACGTGGCACCATAAAAAAAGATGATGTAATGAACAAAATAATAAAATGAATAATAAGATGGAAAGAATGAATGAAGAAAGAATGGTAAAAAATATATATGTTAACGATGTAAATGAATCTAGAAAAAGAGGAAGGTGGAGGAAAAACGATGCATGATAGTATAATTAATAAGAATCAAAACGTTTGTTTTATTATATTTAACAATATAATAATAATCATATGGTGTTCTTGTACCGACCCTTATGTATGGAAGCGAAGCACGAAACTGGGAAAAGAAGGATGAAAGTAGAATAAATGAAGTAGAAATGAGACCCCTTAGACGAATGTGTGGATACTCTGTGTATGATAGAGTGTCGAATGAAAATATAACAAGTGAATGCGGTGCGAATGATGGTGTTACGAACAAAATAATGAAAAAATCATTGAGATGATTTGGTCATATGGAAAGAATGAATAAAGAAAAAAAGGTAAAAAAATTATGTGTTTACGACGTAAATGGAACTAGAAATGAGATTGGAAGACCGAGGAAATCATGACATGACCAAATTAATCAAATTTTAAAGGTTGGTCACGTCAGAAGCCGAAAGAATCGACGTGCGTGTATGACTCGCTGAAGGAAGCTAGAGAGGTATGTCAGGATAGGGTAGTGTGGCGGTCCATTCTCTCTGCCTACCCCTGCGGGGAAACGGCGTGATGGTTTGTTGTTGTTTTTGTATATAAACGTTCGCGAACTTGATTCTCGCCATATTTGATAATGCCTTAGAAGGGCGAAACCTGTTATTCCATCTATAATATAATTAAAACTCCTAAAAGACAAACAAAGGAAGGATGAAAGTAGAATAAATGCAGTAGAAATGAGATCTCTTAGACGAATGTGTGGAAATTCTGTGTATGATAGAGTGTCGAATGAAAATATAAGAAGTGAATGCGGTGCGAATGATGGTGTCATGAACAAAATAATGAAAGGATCATTAAGATGGTTTGGACATATGGAAAGAATGAATGAAGAAAGAATGGTAAAAAAAATATGAATGAATGAAGAAAGAATGGTAAAAAATTATATGTTAATGATGTAAATGGTACCAGAAATAGAGGAAGACCAAGGAAAACGTGGCACGATCAAATAAATCAAATATTGAATGTCGGCCATGTGAGGAGTCAGAAATCGACGCGCGTGCATGACACGATGTATGAATGTTGAGGAAGCGAGAGAAATATGTCAGGAAAGAAAGGTGTGGCAGTCCATTCTTTCTGCCTACCCCTTCGGGGAGACGGCGTGATGGTTAGTTAGTTAGTTAGTTAGTTAAAAGACAAACCTTTTCATTTGTATTAATTGTAGTTAAATAGATTTTTTTTCAAAACTAACTAACCATCACGCCGTCTCCCCGAAGGGGTGGGCAGAAAGAATGGACTGCCACACTTTTCTTTCCTGACATATTTCTCAATTCGCTTCCTCAACATTCATACATCGTGTCATGCACGCGCGTCGATTTCTCTGACTTCTCACATGGCCGACATTCAATATTTGATTTATTTGATCGTGCCACGTTTTCCTCGGTCTTAAATCACGCCGTTTCCCCGCAGGGGTAGACAGAGAGGATGGACCGCCACACTACTCTATCCTGACACACCTCTCTAGATTTATTTGATGGTTAGTTGTTGTTGTTGTTGATAATGCCTTAGAAGGGCGAAATGTGTCATTCCATCTGTAAGATAGTTAAAACTCCTGGAAGACAAACCTTTTCATTTGTATTAATTGTAGTAAAATAGATTCTTTTTATTAATTAATGTGGTCATAAAGAAAGGTGGAATGGGGATTGTTGTAATTACATAAAGCGTGCGCTTAACCCAACCAATGACAGGTCATAAGTCCTGTAAACACCTTGATCAACCATATTCAGTTTCCAATTTGCATCTTCGTCTCTATTGAGATACAATTAAATTAAAATTTTGTCTATATAATAGACAAATAGCAGCTTCAATATGTGAGTAGTGATAATATTATATTAATAAGATAGGTATAATACGGTGACGTGTACAGTACGGAGCGTGTAGTGTGTAGTGCAATTTAACCTTCTGGCGCGAGGCGATGTCCGACAGAACACAGTTTCCGCCGCTCTCCTCAGTCAGCTACGGGAATATGTGGCCGCCAGTGGCGGAGGGTGGATACAATCTTTTATTACACTAATAATTATTATAACCAACTTCTTCAAATTACGTAAAAAATAAAATTCTATAAAAACTAACTATCACGCCGTCTCAGAGTCTGCCTTTAATTATTTTGTTCATAACACCATCATTCGCACCGCATTCACTTCTTATATTTTCATTCGACACTCTATCATACACAGATTATTCGCACATTCGTCTAAGAGATCTCATTTCTACTGCATTTATTCTACTTTTATCCTTCTTTTGCCAGTTCTATGCTTCGCTTCCATACATAAGGGTCGGTAGAAGAACACCATTGTGCACTGTCATTCTAGCTATTAATTATTATTATTATTATTAAAAAATTAACAAGAAAATGTAATTAAACAAAATAAACCATCACACCGTTTTATTTATTTATTTATTTTTGACATAAACGCCGCAGGGATGTTTAGTAACAAAGGTAATTAATTTTTGCACACATAAACAGACAAGTAACATATAACGGCAAAACACAAAAACAAGAATAAGGATAACATAATAAAAGATGAAGACACTGAGGACGATAGCAGGCAAGACACTGAGAGATTGCGTGAGGAACACCAGAATAAGAGAGCTATGTGAGGTTGAGGATATTATAAGATGGAGCAGACAGCGGAAAAGGGACTGGTAGGTCATGTTCAAAGAATGGACACCACCAGACTCCCCTATATTGCATTGCATAGTCAGCCTCATGGGACTCGTCTTCGTGGAAGACCTCCTATATAATTCGAAGAAAACGTGGGACGATCAAATCAATCAAATATTAAATGTGGGTGCATGACACGATGTCTGAATGTCGAGGAAACGAGAGAAGTGTCGGGGAAGAATAATGTGGCAGTTCATTATTTCTGACTAGCTCTTCAGAGAGGCAAGTGACGGTTAGTTAGTTAGTTTGTTTGTTTAATGAAAAAAACTTATACAAATTAAAACATCTGTTTTCTAGAAGTTTTATTATATTTTGTGGGAATAACGTTATCCCTCAGCAAGGCGAAACGTGTAATTCCATAGAATATAATAAAACTAGTATAAAACAGACGTTTTCATTCGTATTAATTATTTAATATGGAGTTTTACATCATTGTTCAGGATACAATAGACAGTTAACAATGTATGAAGCCACTCCAATCACCTTATTCTGCTCCATTAGCTCGGTTATATAAACAGTTTGATTCTCGCTACATTTGATAGTGCCTTAGCAAGGACAGACGTGTCATTCCCATAGAATATAATAAAACTAGTATAAAACAGACGTTTCCATTCGTATTAATTATTTAATATGGAGTTTTACATCATTGTTCAAGATACAATAGACAGTTAACAATGTATGAAGCCACTCCAATCACCTTATTCTGCTCCATTAGCTCGGGTATATAAACAGTTTGATTCTCGCTACATTTGATAGTGCCTTAGCAAGGACAGACGTGTCATTCCCATAGAATATAATAAAACTAGTATAAAACAGACGTTTTCATTCGTATTAATTATTTAATATGGAGTTTTACATCATCGTTCAAGATACAATAGACAGTTAACAATGTATGAAGCCACTCCAATCACCTTATTCTGCTCCATTAGCTCGGGTATATAAACAGTTTGATTCTCGCTACATTTGATAGTGCCTTAGCAAGGACAGACGTGTCATTCCCATAGAATATAATAAAACTAGTATAAAACAGACGTTTTCATTCGTATTAATTATTTAATATGGAGTTTTACATCATCGTTCAAGATACAATAGACAGTTAACAATGTATGAAGCCACTCCAATCACCTTATTCTGCTCCATTAGCTCGGGTATATAAACAGTTTGATTCTCGCTACATTTGATAGTGCCTTAGCAAGGACAGACGTGTCATTTCCATAGAATATAATAAAACTAGTATAAAACAGACATTTTCATTCGTATTAATTATTTAATATGGAGTTTTACATCATTGTTCAAGATACAATAGACAGTTAACAATGTATGAAGCCACTCCAATCACCTTATTCTGCTCCATTAGCTCGGGTATATAAACGGTTTGATTCTCACTACATTTGATAGTGCCTTAGCAAGGACAGACGTGTCATTTCCATAGAATATAATAAAACTAGTATAAAACAGACATTTTCATTCGTATTAATTATTTAATATGGAGTTTCACATCATTGTTCAAGATACAATAGACAGTTAACAATGTATGAAGCCACTCCAATCACCTTATTCTGCTCCATTAGCTCGGGTATATAAACAGTTTGATTCTAGCTACATTTGATAGTGCCTTAGCAAGGACAGACGTGTCATTCCCATAGAATATAATAAAACTAGTATAAAACAGACGTTTTCATTCGTATTAATTATTTAATATGGAGTTTTACATCATCGTTCAAGATACAATAAACAGCCTAATTAATATTATGATTGGAGAGCGTGGCGGTCCATCCTTCCTTCCTCCAGAGCTGCTAGTCCGTCATCCGCTCTTGTATTTATAAAAAATCAATAATTTTATGCACGTGAAGCGGAGCCCCGATGAGAACATAGTTTCCGCCAGCTTACAATGCCTGAATTTGTTCAGTTGGTTCTACAGTCAGCGCCGTAAATCAATTGAACACAATATATATAATATCATTTCATTTATGAAAATAATACAATTATAATGATAAAGAAAAAATTATGGTAACTTGAGTTAAAATCAACTAATGTTTGCGTCTTCGGCGGGTTTCCACAGCTCGCTGAACCAGAAGAAGGCAGCGAGCTGCCGAAACCGGTCGAACCGGTAACACTAAGTGGAATTAAGCAAAATACATATTTTAAAAATAAAATATATCCACAGAAGCAAAGATGGCAGTACACAATGGAGTTCTAGTGCCAACCCGACATGTATGAAAGTGAAGCTTGGAGCTTGCAAAAGAAGGATGAAAGCAGGATAAACGCCGTAGAAATGAGATCACTAAGAAGAATGTGCGGGAAAACGTTGTATGATAGAATACCGAACGATGAAATAAGAAAGAAATGTAAGGCAGATGACTGCATCATGAATAAAATTAAAAAAGGATCCCTGAGATGGTTCGGACATATGGAACGAATGGACGAACAAAAACACAAACCCATCTACTTGCTCCAGATTTTCACCATTCACGGTAACATTGCAGACTTATAAATATATTTGTCTGTAAAATTATTTTTGTCTGTAAAAATATTTTTGTCTGTAAAATTATTTTGTCTGCAAAAATATTTTTGACTGTTAAAATATTTTTTCTTCGACAAAATAATTAAAGGTGAAACAGATGATTTTGACACGTGGAATGATTTGATGACGACATAATGGTAATAAAATTATATATTAACGATGTAAACGAAACAAGAAATAGAGGAAGACCTAAAAAAAACATTGCACGATCAAATCAATCGTTGGCTACACGAGGAATCTGAGAATTTAAGACGCGCGTGAGTGACACGATGTATGAACGTTTCTCAATCGAGAGAAGTCTGTTATTATATAACAAGTGTGGCTGTTCATTCATTCTGCTTAATCCTTCGGGGAGACGGCGTGATGGTTAGTTAATTAGTAAATTTATATTGTTCTTATGTAGTTCTTCAATCTAAAGATGGACAAGTATGCGTAAGATGTAAAAGGTAAAAGGTTGGGTGCAGGTGCCAAAATGAGCGGAGTGTCTGTCAGCTGTTTGCAGCAGAGCAGCAGAAGACGCTTTTGGAGAGACCACGTGGACCGCATGGAGAATACAAGAATTGCAAAAATTAAGGACGATGCCGTATTCGTTGCGGATAGTACGGACGAATTACAAGTCTTTGTGTCGAGAATGTATGAGGTATAGAAGTCAAATGATTTAATGATGAATGTCAGAAAGTCAAAGGTGATAGTTTTTGAAAGGGAAGAGCAAATGACAGTTTGTAACATAAGTGTGAACGAAGAGAATTTGGAGCAGGTGAGTGAATTTGTGTATTTAGGTAGAATGTTCACAGCGGATGGCCGAACGGATAGTGACGTCGAAGGAAGGGTTGGTGCGGGTAACAAAGTGAATGGAGCTTTAAAAATAGTTATTGGAAACTAGAATTTATCAGTGAAAACGGCCGTTCACAATGGAGTTCTGGTCCCAACCCTAATGTATAGAAGCAAAGCATGGAACTGGCAGTAAAAGGATGAGAGCAGAATAAATGCAGTCGAGATGAGGTCCCTAAGACGTATGTGTGGTAGAACGATATACGAAAGAATCTTAAATGCTGATATAAGAAAGGAATGTAGAGCAGAAGAAGGTATTATGAAAGGATCGCTGCGTTGGTTCGAACATATGGAACGCATGGATGGAGAATTGCTTAAGAAAGTATACGTTAATGATGAAAATGGAGTACGGAGTCGAGGCAGACCAAAAACATGGCATTGTTAAATTAATCAAATTTTAAAGGTTGGTCATGTAAGAAGTCGGTAGAATCGACGTGTGTGTATGACTCGCTGTATGAATGTGGAGGAATCTGGAGAGGTTTGCGAGGATAGAGTAGTGTGGCAGTCCATTTTCTCTGCCTACCCCTGCGGGGAAACGGCGTGATGGTTTGTTGTTGTTGTTGCAAAAATTGTCAAAGGTGAAAACCCAAGCAGCAAGAGACTACCAGGAAGGCAGTTAAAAAAATGGAGAGATGGCTGGACATCATTATCCCAGGACACTCCACCGTCACAAACAGGTCATACGACCTAAACGAAGAAGAAGGAATAAGATCTGCAAGTCTTAGAATCAAAAGTACGCGATAGGAAACCTTGTGATGATAAGTAAGTTAGTTAAGTCTAAAGTGTATCTGACAAAGCACAGTGCAGAGAGACTAAGAGTCATGCAGCGAGCGATGGAGAGAGCCATGCTAGGCCTGTCCCTTAGATATAGAGTCAGGAACGAAACGGTGAGGAATAAAACAAGAGTCACAGACGTGATCCACCGGGTGACGACTTTAAAATGGAAATGGGCAGTGCATGTTGCTAGAGCTGCAGACGAAAGATGGACCAAAATACTGCTGAATTGGAGACCGAGAGACACGAGAAGAAGAGCAGGAAGACCACAAATGAGGTGGAGGGATGACCTGGAACGATACGCTGGGATGCTATGGATGCAGAATGCGCAGGAGAGATCGACATGGAGGAGGCTTTCGTCCAAGAGTGGACGGCGATAAGCTGAAGAAGAAGAGAGTGTATCTGTGTTGTATATAATATAATCTTACATGGACAAGTGTATGAAAGATGGTTGGATGCAGGCGCCAAAATGAGCGGATTGTCAGTCAGCTGTTTGATATATGCAGACGACGCTGTTTAAATCAGTATGGAAGATCTGCGAGTCTTAAGTATATGTATTTTTTTAATTCTAGTGAACGTAATAGGTTCAAATTTAAGTTAGGAATATTTAATTATAATATAAGTTAGTCTATTTATAATCTTTTAAAGGCTTTTTCATTCCGTAATTCCACCCCCCAAGGGTTGAAAAATAAACCCGACGCACAGTGGGGCCAAAATATGAAAACATGTCATTAACTCATAGAAGCTATATATATAGCTATAAATCAAAGGATTTAATGTAATTAGGAAGGTTAATGAAAATAAGAGACAATGTCATGAATATTAACACTTTATTTTTCCAATAACAATGAAATATGTGTCAAATACTGTCTTATTTTTATATGCTCGTTAAAGTCATTTTTTATTATTTTTAATAACGTAAAATGCAGCTTAGTTTTACATAATATATACGTTTCTTGAAAGAACGTCGATTTTACCCTTCATAAATACACACCAATATTTTTTTTACTCGTTATCAGATATTTCTGAGACACCATCATTGTCATCGGATTCATCATTTTCGCTTTGGCTGGAGGACCCTGTAGATGAAGGTATTATCAGATCCAAAACGTCTTTGAGGAATCTAGTTAGTTCCTCTTTCTTTAATTTCCTCTTACTAGTTATTAAAGGATCTGATGAGAGTAAAAGAAAATTTAAAATATCTGAGTTTGAATTCGTTCTGCTGGATTTCCTCGAGTGGTCCTCCCTAAACTTTTTAAAATCTTTGTTACGTGCTTCCTGCGCTTCTTCGGTTAATTGACCTATCGGCAATATTGACGTTTTTATTATTTCAAGTCCGTGTATTAAATATTCGTGAAGTGTGGGTGGCATATTACACCACGGATATTTTTCTTCAAAATATCTGGCTGTATGTAACGCATACTCCCGGTATTTTTCCACACTAATTTCATGACCACATGATATAACTATTAAAATGGTGTGCATTTTTCTTATTAATTCTACATCTAAATTGGTTATTTCTGCAGACACCTCTGCACTTAAAAAAAAACGCCTGGCGGTATTTCCATCGTTTGTGTTACCAAAGCCCGGCTTGATTTGTCCACGATCAAACCTAGTTTTTCTTTGAACTGAGCTTGAATTTTTTTCTTAGTTTCTTCAACGATTTCCTTGTCTGTCCCTCGAGCTTTTATAGGCAGTTCGTACGTCAAATGGAGAAGACACTAAAAAAAGCGTATCCATCCGTGCAAGACCGAAATGCCGAATTCAAAATTTTCTGTTTTTATTTATTTTGTTAGCAATGCATCTATATATTATAATTCAATTGTTTAGATGTGGCACCACGTAGGTAACATTTTTGGGTAGAAGAAGTATGTGTGATAGCATTACATACTTTGCCATCAATCATTGCGAATATTAAATGATGTTTGATTACGATAACGCGCCCATCTAATCTGACTATGGTTGTGGTAATATTTTTTATTTCTTCATCTACCCTTCGTTTCTCTTCCAAAGGTACTGCTGTGCATTCCTTAATAAATTCTATTTTCAGAGGTCTGCAATACCGCGTTGAACCAGGTCTTGGATTTTGCCAAATAATTTTGGCACCAGACACTAGGCGTAAGGGGGCAAATGATGTGATAAAAACCGCTGCATCATCGGCATCTGCGTCAAAAAAAGCCTGTTTATGTGAACTGTGCCCCGAACTTCCATGAACTCCCCATTTGGAATATAATATCATATTATTTAATTCTTTGGGTTTGAGTGTAAAAACAACATCTTGATGGGTGATAATTAAACGCTCAATCGTGAGATTAAGCATGATCTGCAAATCAACATATACCAAAGTATCCGTGACATGTATATTTTCTGGCTCTGGATAACATCGTCTTTTTTAGGCCTGTACAGTTTTATACGAAGATATAAGTTTTTAGATTTCAACTTAATAGCGTTATACTGATGTGGAGACAAGTCCGCTTCTATTAAAAGTGCTAAAGCATCTTCTGCTGACATGAACACGTTTCCAAAAGACTCCCTGGAAGTTTGATGAGATTTACCTGAACCTGTTGGAACAGATAAAATACCTCGAACCAACTTTGAGGCATCTGCCTGTCATGCAGCTCTAAGTTCCATTTGTGTTGCGTAGAGTAAGTCTGGCAGAGATGCAGAATTCCTCAGATTAACCGTATTTTGCCGCTTCACCCTTTCTGTACTTTCCTCAAAAGGAATCATCGGGCGACCGCCACATGTTTTTGTAGCGCGAATGAAAGAAACGGATGTATCAAGCCACGTTTTATTAACATCGAGAAATCTTTCTTTCATCCAGTGAGCTGATTCCCATCATGATTTATAATCAAATTTAAACCGAATAAAATTTTTAACACACGTAACACTTTTTCCTAACTCATCAACACACCCTGTCCGTTTTATGATTTCTTTTTGCAGGAAATCAATCTGATCCTCCAATTTTTCTTTTCCGAAACTCTTCATAAGCGTTATTAATTGATGCTTTGTCATGAACAAAGTGCTGGAGCTGGTACCTAGGTATGCGAAAAAAGGAAAAACAGAATAAGATACAAAATCGGTGTATTTTTTTTTCTTTTTTGGTTATTCGAAATGTGCTGTTATTTTTAAAAAGTGCAAAAAGTGGCAAAAAATAACATCATATCAATAAAGTACAACAATTACTTATTATAAATCAATTAAAATACTTGCGGAATTCATCGGGATTCTATACTAAATCTCTAAATGTTTTTTTAATATTACAAAAACCTCTGTATCATTTTAATGCGAAATCGGTTTAATTTTTTACATTTAAAACAAGCCGTAATTACAATTAATTTAACTCGAAAAAGAGGATACATACCTGACGTGTAAGGTTCCATACTAAAACTTTAAATTTTTTATCAATAATACAACTAAAGAAATGTTAGAAACTAGGTGTTGCGCTGACTTGAAATAACGGACGTGTAACCTCTACGAGTAATCGGCTCCGATTGAGGGGTGCTAGAGCGAACGTGTCACAGTCTAGCTTGTCTATCTGCTCGTGATCATATGCTAAATATATCTGAGTCATCATATAATAACAAAGCGTTTAATGAATCATAATTTTTATTTTTTGGGTTATTGTATGAGAAATCTGAATCCTGCCCCATTGTGCGACGGCCCGATACGGCTGGTATGGGGGTAGGAGGTAAGGTTCTGACGGGAGGAGGGGTCGTAGGTAGTCTGAATGAGGGTTGTTCCCAAGAAACATGGTACGCTCGCCTATACTTGCGAGATGGTGGAATTTTAATATGGGCAAATTATGTATTTAAAATAATTAATGTTCTTAACAAATATGTATTTGAAATCGTCTGTTTTATACTAGTTTTATTAAATTCTATGGGAATGACATGTGTCCTTGCTAAGGCACTATCAAATGTAGCGAGAATCAAACTGTTTATATACCCGAGCTAATGGAGCAGAATAAGGTGATTGGAGTGGCTTCATACATTGTTAACTGTCTATTGTATCTTGAACAATGATGTAAAACTCCATATTAAATAATTAATACGAATGAAAACGTCCGTTTTATACTAGTTTAATTATATTCTATGGGAATGACATATCTGTCCTTGCTAAGGCTCTATCAAATGTAGCGAGAATCAAACTGTTTATATACCCGAGCTAATGGAGCAGAATAAGGTGATTGGAGTGGCTTCATACATTGTTAACTGTCTATTGTATCTTGAGCAATGATGTAAAACTCCATATTAAATAAGTCTGGAAGCTATCCATAAGTTGGAAGTGATCCTACCTCTCCGTGGTGCGAGCGTCCGGCGGGGGTGTTCTCAGGAAGGAAGTATAATCTCAGACTGGCCAGTGTCTTTCCTGATCCTCTGTCAGTCCACAGCAATTGTAATTCACCTGAAAATTTAACATTAAAAATATTATTTCAATCACGACAGTATTTGCTGTAATTATGTATGGAAGCGAATGAGAGTGACCTTGGTTGTTCAATCTATACTTGGACAAGTGCATGAAAGAACTTGAAGGCATAGACGCTGGTGCTAAGATGAATTGTTTGTCAGTCAGCTGTTTGTTATATGCAGACGATGCTGTGTTAATCGCTGAGAGTGGAGTCTTAGTGTCAATGATGTATGAGGCATGCAAAAAGAGTGACCTGGTGATGAATGTGTCTAAATCTAAAGTGATGGTTTTCTAGAGAGAAAAATGTATGACGATTTGTGATATAAGTGCAATGGGCGAGAAATTGGAGCAAGTTACTGAATTTACGTATCTGGGAAGCATGTTTACAAGAGACGGAAAAATGGAGAAAGACATCGAAAGAAGGGTTGGTGCTGGGAATAAAATAAATGGCGCATTCAAAGTCATTACTGCAAAAAATATACCCACAGAAGCAAAGATGGCAGTATACAATGGATTTCTAGTGTCAACCCTCATGTATGGAAGTGAAGCTTAGAGCTGGCAAAAGAAGGATGAAAGCAGGATAAACGCCGTAGAAATGAGATCACTAAGAAGAATGTGCAGGAAAAACGTTGTACGATAGAATACCGAACGATGAAATAAGAAAGGCAGATTACTGAGATTGTCCAAGCAAAGTGCCGAGAAACTACGAGTGATCCAAAGAGCCATTGAATGAGCCATGTTAGGAATAAGCCTAAGAGACAGAGTCAGAAACGATACGGTGAGAGAAAGAACAAAGGTCACTGACATCATCCACCGGGTGGCGACTCTAAAATTGCAATGGGCAGGTCACGTAGCCAGAAGCTCAGATGAAAAGTGGACAAGGAGACTGCTGACTTGAAGACCGTGGACGGCGAAAAGAAGTGCAGGGCGACTGCGACTACGGTGGAAAAATGATCTGAACAGACACGTCGGAATAACCTCGATGCAGTCTGCACAGGACAGAGTGACATGGAAGCGAATGGAAGAGGCCTTTATCCAGGAGTGGACGGGAATAGGCTGAAGAAGAATATTTTGAATATTAGATTAGAGACTCACCTATAGCCATGAGCTCGGAGTCCGGCCATAGCTTCACGAAGAAAAAATCTCCGATGGCTATTATCTGGTCCAGCCCCGACTTCCGTGATATCCTCAGAGCCTTGTAGAAAGCATAAGGACCATGGTGTCCTACAGGAGTGCCAATCAACTGCAAAAATAAAACAAATTGTAAAAAAAAAATCATAGTCCATTGTTTTGGCCGAAACACTATGATACTCGTATATCGGACCTCTGCGTGACACCCATGCCAACGGAAGGGCAACGTTCGCTCCGATCAGTAGAAACAAGTGCAAACAACAAAGCAATTCCAGTCAGAGCCAATAAAGCATGTTTCTATGATCGTGCTTTCAGCGTTGCGGGTCCGTTGGCGTGGAATAGCCTCCATGTTAGTATTAAGTATGAGGATAGTGACGTTAAATTTTAGAAACTTCTGAAGACTGCACTGTTCGGTCAGTCATTTCCTAGTGCGCCCTTGGAGTAATTGATTTTACAAAACGGCGCACTTAAAATACACATCATCATAATAAAAATAATAATAATACTTCAACATTATTACTGTTAAAATTTAATAATATCACAATTTCTTTTTATTCACTGAGAGTGTCGTGACAGCCGTTTCGCCAACCGATGTTGGCATCATCAGGTGTTACAATAAACTTTTTACAATAATGTTTATTTAAAAATTAAAGTTTTTTTAACTACTTCCACTTCTGTCTTTATTTCGACAGCGAACGGTTTCGCCAGGCTCGCTGGTATCGACAGACTGGTGACACTATTGTAAACTTAGTCCTTTATATACATACAGATCAGGGGTGGTAAACATGATTCTATACAAAAATAATCTTCAAATATTTATGTAAAATTTACTGAATTTACTAATTTAGTAAAAAAATTACATAAATATTTGAGCCGACTTTCAATAATTGATTAATTTGGTCATGCCATGTCTTCATTGGCCTTTCTCGACTTCTTTTCACATTCACACTACTTGTATATATATTTTTAACCATTCTTCCCTCATCCATTCGTTCCATACGTCCAAACCCTCGTAGTGACCCTTTCTTAATTTTATTTATCACGCATTCATCCGCCTTACATTCCTACGTACTAACTTCATCATTAGATATTCTATCATACAGTGTTTTTCCGCACATTCTTCTTAGTGACCTCATTTTTACGGCATTTATCCCACTTTCGTCCTTCTTCTGCCAACTACAAGCTTCACTTCCATACATAACGGTCGGCACTAGAAGTCCATTGTGCACTGCCATCTTTGCTTCAGTGGATGTATTTTTAATTGCGGTGATGACTTTGAGTGCACCATTTATTTTGTTTTCAGCTCCAACCCTTCTTCCGATATCTTTCTCCATTTTTCCATGTCTCATGTAAACATGCTTCCCAGATAGACAAATTGGGTAACTTGCACTAATTTCTCACCTTTGTCACTTATGTCACAATCCGTCATACATTATTCCTTTTCAAATACCATCACTTTAGACTTTGACACGTTCATCACAAGGTCATACTTATTGCATACTTGGTACATTCTTAACAATAGAAATTGTAGATCGTTCATGCACGGCTTTGTTTTATATATGTATTGAGGGTCGGTCGCCGGAGGGGTAGGCAGAAAGAATGGACCGCCATATTGTTCTGTCCTGACATCCTTCTCTCGCTTCCTTTACATTCATACATCTTGTCATGCACACACGTCGATTTCTCCGACTGCTCACGTTAACTAACTAACTAACCATCACGCCATTTCCCCGGAGGGGTAGGCAGAGAGGATGGATCGCCACAATGCTCTCTCCTGGCATACCTCTCGGGATTCCTCTACATTCATACATCGTACCATGCACGCACGTCGATTATTCCAACTTCGAATGTGACCGCCTTTTAGTAATTGATTAATATGGTCATGCCATGTTTTCCGCGGTCGTCCTTGGCTTCTTTTTCCACTCACGCTGCTGCTTGTGTACAACTTTTGACCATTCAACTCTCATCCATTCGTTCCACATGTCCAAACCATCTCAGGGATCCTTTTTTAATTTTATCCACGATGCAGTCATCTCGCGTTACCCACATTCGGATGTGGACATCTTCCACGATAGTGAGGCTACCCTCAGAAAGCATCTATCTCTTATTATTAAATTGCTATTTGCTTCTCTTCTCATTGTATAAAAATGTTTATCTTTTACCAAACTGTTCTCGAATTTGTTTTTTTTTAATTTACTAACTAACTAACTAACTTACCATCACGCCGTCTCCCCGGAGGGGTAGGCAGAAAGAATGGAACGCCACACTGTTCTGTCCTGACATACGTCTCTCGATTCCTCTACATTCATACATCTTGTCATGCACGCACGCCGATTTTTCCGACTCCTCACGTGACCGACATTCAATATTTGATTGATTTGATCGTGCCACGTTTTCCTCGGCCTTCCTCTATTTCTAGATCCGTTCACGCCGTTTACATATACCTTCTTTACCATTCTGTCTTCACCCATTCTTTCCATGTGTCCAAACCATCTTAATGACCCTTTCCTTATTTTGTTCATAACACTTTCATTCGCACCACATTCACTTCTTATACTTGCATTTGTCACTCTATCATAAACAGATTTGCCACACATTCGTCTTAGAGATCTCATTTCTACTGCATTTATTCTACTTTCATCCTTCTTTGCCAGTTCCATGCTTCACTTCCATACATAAGGGTCGGCACAAGAACACCATTATGCACTGCCATCTTAGCTTTTTGGATAGGCTTTTGTTTGCGATGACAACTTTAAGTGCACTATTTACTATGTTGCCTGCCCCAACCCTTCTTTCAATATCCCTCTCCACTGTAAACATACTTCCTAAATAAACAAATTCATCCACTTGTTCCAGATTTTCACCGTTTACACTAATGTTGCAGACTGTCATGCTTCCTTCTTTTTCGAAAATCATTACCTTGGACTTATTCACATTCATCATCAAATCGTATCGCTTGTTAATTTTATTTTTGTATATTGTGATTATAAACGATTTGGATTTGTTATTCTGTAACGTTTATAATTTTTTGAATAAATGCAATATTCTATTGATTTAATCGTGCCACGTTTTCCGATATCTTTCTCCATCCTACCATATCTTGTAAACATGCTCGATGTAACAAAAATGATGTTTCAGTTCGTATTTAAAATCCCATCCGCTAAAAAATTACTAAAACAAACGCATTCCCCTTCATTCCCGTCTCGCGTTCAAAGCGGGATACCCGAGCAAAAGGGCGCCGTGCGTTCCCGTGTAAGCGTCCAGTCGCCAGGGCCGGTGTACGTCCCCCGCGCCGCGGCGCCCGCTGTTCAGCTTGGGACTGCGCGCCAGTCCGTCTTGCATAATGTATCTTGTATCTTCGACATTTATTTATTTGCTCCGGAGCAAGCAATGGCCCGAGAATCAAATACCCGACAAAATTATTATAACCTTAAAATTTATTTTCAATTTATATTTTAAAAAAAACTAACTAAAATGAGGCTCAGAATTGGCAGAAAAAGGATGAATGTAGGATAAATGCCGTAGAAATGAGGTCACTAAGAAGAATGTGCGTAAAACAATGTTGTACACAAGCAGCGTGAGTGGAAAAAGAAGCCGAGGACGACCGAGAAAAACATGACATGACCAAGTTTATAAATTACTACGGTCACATTCGAAGTCGGAATAATCGACGTGCGTGCATGTTACGATGTATGAATGTAGTGGAATCCCTAGAGGTATGCCAGGACAGAGCATTGTGGTGATCCATTAGTTTTTTTTAATTAACTAACTAACCATCACGCCGTCTTCCCGAAAGGGTAGGCAGAAAGAATGGACTGCCACACTTCAACCGATGCGGCACTCCATCCTTCTCTTTTCGCCCTGCGGGAGACGCGGTGTGATGGGTTGTGAACCTCATCGCCACCAATAGGCATCTCCCGCGCACACTTCGATCGTCCAACATCCACAAAAAATCTAAAACAAATAATATAAAATACAATGATATAAAATAGAATAACAAAATAAAAATAATTTAACACAAAATGTTCTTTTTAGATGGTGCACATATTGACTATTTTATTTATGTTCCACGAATCCACCGTTTTTTTTTAATTTAGCACATAATGTAATAACACATAATATTTTTTTCGATGTTGCACATGTTGACATGAACGATCCAGACTTTTGTGTTTATTTAATTTATGTTACACGTATCCACCGTTTTTTTAAATTAGCTGTAATTAGGCACTTAACCAGCAAGAACTTAAAAATAATATTGAATAAATTATTCAAATTGTCATTGGAACAAATGAAAATTTTATTTTTACACCCGTCAAAATTCTTTATATAAACGAAAAAACTTGTATACTTTTAACATCAAAACAGTACAAACGTATTACGTGTCACAATTAACTACTATAAAGTACGGCAACAATCAAATTGACCAAAACAATTCACATACACACGAAATATCTCCAAATTTACGGGAGCACCACATGAAGCAAACCAAATTTTCAAAATCTAAAACTAACTAACTTACCATCACGCCGTCTCCCCGGAGGGGGGTAGGCAGAAAGAATGGAACGCCACACTGTTCTGTCCTGACATACGTCTCTCGCTTCCTCTACATTCATACATCTTGTCATGCACGCACATCGATTTTTCCGACTCGTGTGTGTCCAAACCATCTTAATGACCCTTTCCTTATTTTGTTCATAACACTTTCATTCGCACCACATTCACTTCTTATACTTGCATTTGTCACTCTATCAAATCAGAACCAATAAAATAAAACTGACATTGAAAAACCGACCCCAAAAGAGGTACATATTCTGGAGATATTGGTTTTTGTTACGATCCACAAATCTAATAACGCAGACGGCGCCAACGCGCAGAAAGGTGATATCATTTCGATACATTACGACAGTACGTTTCCGCGTTAAGGAGCCCCTTATCGGCGAGGTGCCGTCGAAATTACCATCTCTCCGTCTAAACCCGTCGATTCCGGCGCTTACCGGTCCGAGTTACAGTATGGGACAGCCCTGTTGGTTCGGTGCCCTCTTGCTAAACCGACATAGAGTTTGGAAACCGGTCAATATTTAACCCGGGCTCTTAACCGATTAACCGCTTGTTAAATTACACGTAAATGCTGCCTGAAATCACATTTTAAATATTCTGTGACGTCATCACTCTCCTGTTGTTTGTCAACCTTTTAATGTCAGGCTACAAAATTTATAATAATAATAACTAACTAACTAACCATCACGCCGTCTCCCCGAAGGGGTAGGCAGAAAGAATGGACTGCCACACCTTTATTTCCTGACATATTTCTCTCGCTTCCTCAACATTCATACATCGTGTCATGCACGCGCGTCGATTTCTCTGACTCCTCACATGGCCGACATTCAATATTTGATTTATTTGATCGTGCCACGTTTTCCTCGGTCTTCCTCTATTTCTGGTTCCATTTACACCATTAACATATAATTTTTTTACCATTCTTTCTTCATTCATTCTTTCCATATGTCCAAACCATCTTAATGATCCTTTCATTATTTTGTTCATGACACCATCATTCGCACCGATTCATTCGACACTCTATCATACACAGAATATCAACACATTCGTCTAAGAGATCTCATTTCTACTGCATTTATTCTACTTTCATCCTTCCTTTGCCAGTTCCATGCTTCGCTTCCATACATAAGGGTCGGTAGAGGAACACCATTGCAATAATAATAATAATAATGAAAATATAAGAAGTGAATGCGGTGCGAATGATGGTGTTATAAACAAAATAATGAAATGATCATTAAGATGGTTTGGGCATATGGAAAGAATGGACATGGGAAGAACGTTTAAAACGTTGTATATACAGGCAGTGTGAGTGGAAAGAGAAGCCGTGGAAGACCAAGGAAAGCATGGCTTGACCGAATTATTCAAATACTGATAATTAAATAAAAATATGTTTTTTAACTACTGACACTTTTGCCTTTATTTCGGTAGCGAGCCTGGCAAAACCGGTCGCCGTCGAAATAAAGACAAAAGTGGAAGTCGCTATGTTAAAACAATGTTTTATTTAATTATTATTTAAAATGAACTTGTGAAAGCGTGCATATTATTATGTATGAATGTGGAGGAAGTTAGAAATGTACAACAGGACAGATCAGTATGGCGGTCTATCCTCTTTGCCTACCCCTACGGAGAAACGGCGTGATGGTTAGTTAGTTGCTTTTTAAATTACACATTTCTAACCGATCGCGAAAATAAGATGCAGCGTTCACATTTAGATTTTTAGATTTAAAACACGTCTTAATGGCGCCCTTGAGGCGATTACATCACAAAAACGGCGCTTTGTAAGTTAGCATATTATTATTATTATTATTATAACTAATTAATTAACCATCACGCCGTCTCCCCGAAGGGGTAGGCCGAAAGAATGGACTGCCACACTTTTCTTTCCTGACATATTTCTCTCGTTTCCTCAACATTCAAACATCGTGTCATGCACGCGCGTCGATTTCTCTGACTCCTCACATGGCCGACATTCAATATTTGATTTATTTGAACGTGCCACGTTTTCCTCGGTCTTCCTCTATTTCTGATTCCATTTACATCGTAAACATATATATTTTTTTCAATTCTTTCTTCATTTATTCTTTCCATACGTCCAAACCATCTTAATGATCCTTTCATTATTTCGTTCATAACAACATCATTCGCACCGCATTCACTTCTTATATTTTCATTCGATTCTCTATCATACACAGAGGATTATGTTTTAATTATTATTTATGGAGTTTTACGTCATTATTAAAAGGTACCATAAATAAATAAGTAATTGTTAACGATGTTGCCACGTTAGGAGTCATAGAAATCGACGCGCGTGCATGACACGATGTATGAATGTTGAGGAAGCAAATTGAGAAATATGTTAGGAAAGAAAAGTGTGGCAGTCCATTCTTTCTGCCTACCCCTTCGGGGACACGGCGTGATGGTTAGTTAGTTTTTAATTATTTACTTTTTAACCATTCTTTCTTCATTAATTCTTTCCATGTGTCCAAACCATCTTAATGATCCTATCATTGCGTTGTTCCAGAAACAAAAATGATACAATTTGTTTTAATGTATACAAATACTGGATTTTTTTACCCATTACGGGTTAATCATTTTTTAGGATTAATTGTATCTCAATAGAGACGAAGATGTAAATTATTTGGAAACAGAATATGGTAGCCGAGGCGTTTACAGGACTTATGACCTGTCAATGGTTGGGTTAAGCGATCACTTTATGTTTAACAACACTCACCATTCCGCCCTTCTTACGACACCACGTCTGACAAATTTTTGGAACTTGTATATATATGCTAATATTTTTTAATAACTCTTGTGCCGACCCTTATGTATGGAAGTGAAGCATGGAACTGGCAAAAGAAGGATGAAAGTAGAATAAATGCAGTAGAAATGAGATCTCTAAGACGAATGTATGGCAAACCTGTATACGATAGAGTGACAAATGCAAGCATAAGAAGTGAATGTGGTGCGTATGAAAATGTTATGAACAAAATAAGGAAAGGGTCATTAAGATGGTTTGGACACGTGGAAAGAATGAGTGAAGACAGAATGGTAAAGAAGGTATATGTAAACGGCGTGAACGGAGCTAGAAATAGAGGAAGGCCGAGGGAAACGTGGCACAAAATAAAATATTGAATGTCGGCCACGTGAGGAGTCAGATAAATCGACGCGCGTGCATGACACGATGTATGAATGTTGAGGAAGCGAGAGAAATATGTCAGGAATGTGTGGCAGTCCATTATTTCTGTCTACCCTTTCGGAGAGACGGCGTGATGGTTAGTTAGTTAGTTAAAATAATCATTTTTTAAATATTTTTTATATACAATTAAAAATTATCATATTAAACTCGGCAACAAAGACATTTTTAAGACTTGTATGTAACCCATGACAAGTGGAGTAAGGAGTCGAGGTAGACCGAGGAAAACATGGAATGACCAAATTAATCAAATATTAAAGGTTGGTCATGTCACAAGCCGGAAGAATCGACGTGCGTGTATGACTCGTTGTATGAATGTGGAGGAAGCTAGAGAGATATGTCAGGATAGAGTAGTGTGGCCGTCCATTCTCTCTGCCTACCCCTGCGGGGAAACGGCATGATGGTTTGTTTGTTTGCTTGTTTGTCTACTATACTTTTTAACCGATCGCGAAAATTTAGATTTTTAGACTTAAAACACGCCTTAATGCGCCCTTGAGGTGATTACATCACAAAAACGGCGCTATAAAAGTTAGCATATTATTAGTATTAGTATCTACTAAGATAATTTGTTTAGTAAGTATTAAGTATCAAAAATGATTCTATCACCATTAAATATATAATATTAGTATGGTGTTCTTCAACCGACCCTTATGTATGGAAGCGAAGCATGGAACTGGCAAAGGAAGGATGAAAGTAGAATAAATGCAGTAGAAATGAGATCTCTTAGACGAATGTGTGGATATTATGTGTATGATAGAGTGTCGAATGAAAATATAAGAAGTGAATGCGGTGCGAATGATGGAGTCATGAACAAAATAATGAAAGGATCATTAAGGTGGTTTGGACATATGGAAAGAATGAATGAAGAAAGAATGGTAAAAAAATTATATGTTAATGATCTAAATGGTACCAGAAATAGAATCGGAAGACCGAGGAAAACGTGGCACGATCAAATAAATCAAATATTGAATGTCGGCCATGTGAGGAGTCTGAGAAATCGACGCGCGTGCATGACACGATGTATGAATGTTGAGGAATCGAATTGAGAAATATGTCAGGAAAGAAAGGTGTGGCAGTCCATTCTTTCTGCCTACCCCTTCGGGGAGACGGCGTGATGGTTAGTTAGTTAGATAGTTATATTTATTATATTATAATGGGATAATGTGTTACGCGAGCCAGAACACAGTTTCCGCCGCTGTTCACCCCGAGAAAACTGGCGGAAGCGATGTTAGTATTGCGAGGCACTCCATTGCGGTGGCACAATATTCCTTAGCTATTCACTAAATATTACACCGCACTGTTCCTTCATTTACAAATATTTCAATCTCAACAAAGATACTTTTAAACATCTATAAAAAAATATATTCATTTTTTTAATTTTTTGATAAAAAAATAAATATCATCATATGAAACTCACTGGCTTAAAAGTCCAGAAAGAATCCAGTATAAACTCTGCTGGACAGTCTTCAAAGCGCTACATGGAATGGCAACATAAACAAACCAACACGCCGTTCCCCCGCAGAGGTAAGCAGAGAGAATGGACCGCCACACTACTCTATCGTGACATACCTCTCTAGCTTCCTCCACATTCATACAGCGAGTCATACACGCACGTCGATTCTCCCGGCTTCTGACATGACCAACCTTTAAAATTTGATTAATTTGGTCATGCCATGTTTTCCTCGGTCTGCCTCGACTCCGTACCCCATTTACATCATTAACGTATACTTTCTAAACCATGGAGTGCACAATATGGCAGTGCACAATGGTGTTCTTGTGCCGACCCATAATGAAACAAAATAATGAAAGGATCATTAAGATGGTTTGGACACATGGAGAGAATGAATGAAGAAAGAATGGTAAAAAAATATATGTTAACGATGTAAATGGAACCAGAAATAAAGGAAGACCGAGGAAAACGTGACACGATCAAATACGCTACTTTTAATTATCTAAAAAAATATATTCACTTAAAAAAAATGTTGATACATAAAATAAATATCATCATCTGAAACTCACTGTCATTTAAAGTTGTCATCGCAAACAAGAACCCATCCAAAAAATCTAGAATGGCAGTGCACAATGGTGTTCTTCTACCGACCCTTATGTATGGAAGCGAAGCATGGTTAATAAATGAATCGTGTTTTTCAGAAGTAGCACACATCCAGTAACCTCAACTTTACAGGACGGACAAAAAACTGCCTGGTACAAATTTTTCCTACAATATATATATATATTTTTTTTAATACAAATTTGTCTTTTTTACTCAAATGCAGTAGAAATGAGATCTCTTAGACGAATGTGCGAACACTCTGTGTATGATAAGAGTGTCGAATGAAAATATGATAAGTGAATGCGGTGCGAATGATGGTGTTATGAACAAAATAATGAAAGGATCATTAAGGTGGTTTTTACACATTGAAAGACAGAATGGTTAACAAAAATATATATGTAAACGATGTAAATGAAACTAGAAATAGAATCGGAAGACCGAGGAAAACGTGGCACGATCAAATAAATCAAATAATGAATGTCTCACGTGAGGAGTCGGAGAAATCGATGCGCGTGCCTGGCGCGATGTATTAATCTTGAGGAAGAAGAGAGAAATATGTCAGGATAGAAAAATGTGGCAGTCCATTCTTTCTGCCTACCCCTTCGGAGAGACGGCGTGGTGGTTAAACTGTTAAACGTGGCACGATCAAATAAATCAAATATAAAATGTCAGCCATGTGAGGAGTCAGAGAAATCATTGCGCGTGCCTGGCACGATGTATTAATGTTGAGGAAGAAGAGAGAAATATATCAGGATAGAAAAATGTGTGAAAAGAGAGAAATATGTCAGGATGAAAAAATCTCACTACAACTCAATATAAAAAATATCTGAAACAATACATAATTAATAGTAATATCTAAAAATGTATCCATATAACCCAATTGGGTTTTTTATAAAATACATTTAAAAAAAAACTCCTCATCTCTACCGCATTTATTCTGCTCTCATCCTTCTTCTGCCAGTTCCATACTTCGCTACCATAAGTAAGGGTTGGGACCAGAACTCCATTGCGAACGGCCGTTTTCGCTATCATTGATAAATTCTTGTTTCCAATAACTATTTTTAAAGCTCCATTCGCTTTGTTACCCGCACCAACCCTTCTTTCGACGTCACTATCCGTTCGGCCATCCGCAGTGAACATGCTACCTAAATACTCAAATTCACTCACCTGCTCCAAATTCTCTTCGTTCACACTTATGTTACAAACTGTCATTTGCTCTTCCCTTATATATTTTTAAAATTTATTTATATTTAATAACTTACTTGATTCCTCTATATATGACCTTCAATATTGTAATGAATCGATCTAGACACGTTTTTTTTTAAACTAAAATCTCTTGATGGAAGTTCATTTTAAATAATAATTAAATAATGAACAAAAGGATCATTAAGATGGTTTGAAGAAAGAATGGTAAAAAAAAATATATGTTAATGATGTAAATGGAACTAGAAATAGAATCGGAAGACCGAGGAAAACGTGGCACGATCAAATAAATCAAATATTGAATGTCGGCCACGTGAGGATTTAGAGAAATCAACGCGCGTGCATGACACGATGTATGAATGTTGAGGAAGCGAATTAAGAAATGTGTCAGGAAAGAAAAGTGTGGCAGTCCATTCTCTCTGCCTACCCCTTCGGGAAGACGGCGTGATGGTTGGTTAGTTAGTTAGTTTATAAAGATGAGGTCTTCATTCGTATTAATAATTGCCATTCTAGTGAAATGGTCGGCGATACACCGCGCGAGTTGCAGGGCTGTCCAATCCCGGCCTGCGAGCCGGCAGCAGGCAGCCAGCATCTCGGGCCGTGGTGCAGATCACCTTGGATTGGACAGTTTGGTGTTTTTTTCGTAACGGCCGCAAGTGCCGTGTCGGTTGGAGGGACGATCCAAAAACAGTGGCCACATCTCGCTGGCTTTATTTCATTTTAATTTTTACTTTTGGATAGTATGTTTACAAAAGATGGGCGAGTATAGAGAGATATTGAAAGAAGGGTTTCCACCATTTGACCGCTTATTTATTAAATATAAAATACTATAAATAAAATAATTCATTAACAAAACATGATTTCCAATCAAGAAGGGGTAGGCAGTAAAAACAGTCCGCCACACTGTTAATTTCTGACATACTTGTCTAGATTCCTCTACATGTATACATCGTGTCATGCACGCACGTCGTTTTGTCCGACTCTTCACGTGATCGACATTTATTATTACATTTGATAAAATGGATGGCAGTGCGCAATGGTGTTCTTGTGCCGACCCTTATGTATGGAAGTGAAGCATGGAACTGGTAAAAGAATGATGAAAGTAGAATAAATGCAGTAGGAATGAGATCTCTCCGACGACTGTATGTGATAGAGCGTCAAATGAAAATATAAGAAGTGAATGCGGTGCGAATGATGGTGTTATGAACAAAATAAGGAAAGGGTCATTAAGATGGTTTGGACACATGGAAAGAATGAGCGAAGACAGAATGGTAAAGAAGGTATATGTAAACGGCGTGAACGGAGCTAGAAATAGAATCGGAAGGCCGAGGAAAACGTGGCACGATCAAATCAATCAAATATTGAATGTCGGACACGTGAGGAGTCGGAGAAATCGACGTGCGTGCATGACAAGATGTATGCATGTAGAGGAATCGAGAGAAGTATTTTAGGACAGAACAGTGTGGCGTTCCATTCTTTCTGCCTGCCCCTCCGGGGAGACGGCGTGATGGTTAGTTAGTTAGGGTTGAGGCAGGCAACAGAGTAACTAGTGCACTTAAGGTAAGTAGTCTGGTAACTTAAGCCGATTTTCATGCCTTTTTTGGGGGGCGTTTTTTTTGCAGGAAAATAAAAATGAATCGTTTTGGAAATTTAGGATGTTTTTATTTACATATTAAAGATACAAAATAAAAATTTGGCTCTTGAAGTTATCTGAAATCAAAAATTCTTGAAAATTCTTAATCTAAAGACATGTCATTCTGGTCAGAACTACAGAAGTTAAATTTCATGGATAAATAACAAAATGGCGGACTTTGAAAAAAAAGTCAGCAAAGAAGGGGTTGTAAAATAAAAAGTTAGGGGTGAAAAAATGTCTCGGTAGTTCCGACGAGAATGACATGTCTTTAGATTAAGAATTTTCAAGAATTTTTTATGTACACGTCACGCACGTCGATTCTTCCGACTTCTAACATGAGCAACCTTTAATATTTGATTAATTTGGTCATGCCATGTTTTCCCTCGGTCTACCTCGACTCCTTACTCCATTTACATCGTTAACGTATACTTTTTTAACCATTCTTTCTTCACCCATGCGCTCCGTATGTCCGAACCAACGCAGCGATCCTTTCATAATTTTGTTCATAATACCTTCTTCCGCTCTACATTCCTTCATAATATCAGAATTTGAAATTCTGTCGTACATCGTTCTACCAGACATACGTCACACAGAAGAGGAAGAGAACGAAACGACGTGATTGGTCAGTTAGATACCATATTTTTTTGGTCCCGACAAATCGATTAGGGAAATATATAATCCCCTTAAAGCAATCTTAAGTTTGCAACTATGTATTTAAATCAGTTTGTGTATAGCTCTGACGAAGCTCGTGCACAGAGTGAAACCGGTTAGCGCTCCTGCCTCAAAATAAAGTGGTTTTGTACAACGTTTTAAAAGTGTTTCATTCCAATTTTAAATATGTCAAACCACCAAGTAATAGCTTCTTTCCAAAGTTTAAATATACATATACAGTTTTTTCGATGGCACCTCGCAGAGTTGTTCCTCAAACGAGGAATAAGTATTAATACCCATTAACTGTGTGATTTATATTATAAATATATATATAAAGGTATGCTGTATACATATTTAATTATATTTTCATTTATATACATCTCGACTGAGAGAAGAGGATATGGGTGTTTTTCAAAAAGTTTGCTCGTTGCGTAATAATTCCACTACGTCACATTTGGCGTTCCACTAATACATCACGTCGCGTAGTGGATGTGACGTATGATGCCAGTATTGAAACAAACTCCAAAATGCAGGTTTATGAATTTGATTTTACTAAATATTACATTGAATTCAAATTCTAGATGTCGGTCATTTTTACCCATGAAAAGCTGTAAGTCAAACAATCAACACTTACATTATAGAATCACGTTCGTAGTGGAAAATAAAAACAGCACGTCGTGACGCCCGACCACTATTTCACATAACATAATGCGACTGGTGTCAATTTACGAACATGGCGACCGTTGACGAGCTATAAAATGTTGCCATCAATCAAATATATACTTAGCTTAAATCAGTATATCGACGTAGCGTATACGGAATTTTCCACCAACGTCGTTTTGAGTGACTAAATAAAAACAGTATTTTATATTATTTTGAACTCTAATACGCTGTTATATAGGAATATTATTGATAAAACTCTTGGACAAGAAGTAGCTTATCAATGAATATTTTTCAAAAGGAGCGTGGGACACTAGAAAAATCACCACTTTTCTATCGTATATTCCCAATAATTAAGCAAAATAAACAGATATAAGTACTTTTGGATATGTGAATAATCAATTTGTGAGTTATTCTGTTGTTTTGAGATATAAAAAAAAACAGTTTTAAAATCAATAGCCTGCAGAATTACCTCGAAAGTCATAGGACATGTAATTTTCGAGGAAACATTTTATTTGAAAAACACCCATATACCGACACTATATCGTGACGTGTGATAATTCTGTATGAAATGACAGAATGTCGAATGCATATGTAACAAGTGAATTAAATCGTTACGAACAAAACATAAAAGGGTCATTGAGATGATTTGGACACGTGTGAAAAATCTCATTGAAAAAATTAATGATGTAAATGGAACAATAAATAGAAGAAGACCGAGGTATTCCACAATTTCTTCGTTCAAAACAAACCATCACGCCGTTTCGTAGGCAGTAAGAATGGACGGCCACACTACTCTATCCTGGCACACCTCTCTAGATTCCACCACATTCATACAACGGGTCATATACGGGCGTCAATTCTTCAGACTTCTAACGTGACGAACCTTTAAAATTTGATTAATTTGGTCATGCCTCGTTTTCCTCAGTCTACTTCGACTCCGTACCCTATTTACATCATTAACGTATACTTTCTCCATCAAAATAATGAAAGGATCATTAAGATGGTTTGGACATATGGAAAGAATGAATGAAGAAAGAATGGCAAAAAAATTATATGTAAATGGTACCAGAAATAGAGGAAGACCAAGGAAAACGTGGCACGATCAAATAAATCAAATATTGAATGTCGGCCATGTGAGGAGTCAGAGAAATCGACGCGCGTGCATGACACGATGTATGAATGTTGAGGAAGCGAGAGAAATATGTCAGGAAAGAAAGGTGTGGCAGTCCATTCTTTCTGCCTATCCCTTCGGGGAGACGGCGTGATGGTTAGTTAGTTAGTTAGTTTTTTCTCCATCCATGCGCTCCATATATCCGAACCAGCGCAGCGATCTTTTTATAATTGTAAAAAATATATATGTTGACGATGTAAATGGAACCAGAAATAGAATCGAAAGACCGAGGAAAACGTGGCACGATCAAATAAATCAAATCTGTCTTGGTCTGGTGTAGAATTCACGTGACAATAAAATGGCGATAGATTAACCACCTATCACATGTCACGAGAATCAATATAATAGCTAAAAAAATTAATTGTATACAGTAATTGGGTTCAAACAACCTGTTGTATACATAAAAAAAAAAATTTAATTTTATATTAATTGTCGGCTACGGGAGAAATCGACGTGCGTGCATGACACGATGTATGAATGTTGAGAAATCGAGAGGAGTAGAGTATGTCGGGAAAGAAAAGTGTTGGAATCCATTATTTCTGCCTACCACTTCGTGGAGACGGCGCACAGTTGGCTGAAAATGAAGCTTCATTGACTTAGCGTCACTCGAAAATCAAGTACCTGATTTTGAAAAAAAAAAATATGCCTGCGTATTTCTTTACTAAATAGAAATGTTTTATGCCAAGTGACTTTTTTGGATAAAGCTATTATTTAATAAGTTATTAGCGATTTAGTTTTTTTTATATATGGAGATAAACAGTTTTTTTTTAATTTTCCTTACCTTAAAATATCTTAAAAAATTGCTTTCTGAATCATAAAATTCATCACAACAGCTATATTATCACTAAAGCCTGAATCTCGAAAACCTTCGGAACATTGACATTTTCAACTTAACTAACTAACTAACTAACCATCACGCCGTCTCCCCGAAGGGGTAGGCAGAAAGAATGGACTGCCACACCTTTCTTTCCTGACATATTTCTCTCGCTTCCTCAACATTCATACATCGTGTCATGCACGAGCGTCGATTTCTCTGACTCCTCACATGGCCGACATTCAATATTTGATTTATTTGATCGTGCCACGTTTTCCTTGGCCTTCGTCTATTTCTGGTACCATTTACATCATTAACATATAATTTTTTTACCATTCTTTCTTCATTCATTCTTTCCATATGTCCAAACCATCTTAATGATCCTTTCATTATTTTGTTCATGACACCATCATACGCACCGCATTCACTTCTTATATTTTCATTCGACACTCTATCATACTTTCATATTTTCAACTTTAAAATTACAAAAAAAAGTTTTTTAAATTTTATTCCTTATTCTTAAGCTTTCTTAAAAAAATTCTTTCTGTATCATAAAATCCATCATATAAACTACATATTATCACTAAAGCCTGAATCTCGGAAACCTTCGGAACATTGACATTTTCAACTTTAAAATTATAAAATAAATATTTTATGCACGCACGTTATTAACAATTATATGTCCTTTCTTCCACACAACCTAACTAGGCGAAGAGCTAGGCGCGTTTTTTTTTATAGTGGAGTCCCCAGGAGGCCTAATCCACTTGGAAGATTACAAAACTTTTGAATCGAAAATGTCAATGTTCCGAAGGTTTCCGAGATTCAGGCTTTAGTGATAATATATAGTTTATATGATGGATTTTATGATACAGAAAGCAATTTTTAATGAAAGCTTGAGAATAACGAATAAATTTAAAAAAAACTGTTTTTATTTTTATTTTTAAAGTTGAAAATGTCAATGTTCGAAGGTTTCCGAGATTCAGGGTTTTACTGATAATATAGCTGTTGTGATGAATTTTATGATTCAGAAAGCAATTTTTTAAGAAATTTTAAGAATTAGGAAAAAAACTAAAAAAACTTTTTATCTCCATACATAAAAAAAGAAATTTGCAAATAACTTATTAAATAATAGCTTTATCAAAAAAAGTTACTTGGCATAAAATATTTCTATTTCTTCTTCTTCTTTTTGTCCTGTCACACCTCCGTGGTGCATAGGGCCTCAAGGAATCTTCTCCACCCGACTCTATCGCATGCCTGATGCTTAACATCGTCCCAAGTGAGACCTGCTGCCTTAACCTCGTCCTGCAGGGTTCTTCTCCAGGTGGCTCTAGGTCTGCCTCGCTTTCTCTTTCCCCCCATAGGGGACCAGTCTAGTGCGCCCTGAGCGATGCAGGCTGGGTTCCGTCTCAGAGTGTGACCGATCCACTGCCACTTGCGCCTAGCGACTTGTTCTCTAATTGGCTTTTCGCCTGCCATGGTCCAGAGAACGGCATTTGACACTGTTTGGGGCCAATAGATTTTGAATATTGAGCGAAGGCACCTATTTATAAACACCTGGAGTTTACCAATAACGTCTGCGGTAGACTTCCAAGTCTCACATCCGTACAGCAGTACGCTTTTAACGTTACTTCTGAATACTTGGAGCTTGAGCTTTCTCGAAATGATAATCGAATCTATTTAGTAAAGAAATATGCAGGCATATTTTTTTTTCAAAATTAGGTACTTGATTTTCGAGTGACGCTAAGTCTATGGGAGCTCTATTTTCAGCCCACTGTGCGGCGTTGGGAGGTTAATTCGATAATTTCATTTTCATTTTTTTTTTATACATAATACACAAATGAGACATAACAAACGAAAAACATTTAGGCGACTCATTTGGACACAAAACGGTGTAACAAAGAAAAAAACAACGTCATGAAAAAAAATCATACATATCGGAATCCAAATATGTCGACGTCAGTGAGGCAGTACTCTTTCCAGAATTTGTAATATATTCTTTATGAATATTTCCTCACTGACACTGCAAATGTCCAAATCCGAGATGATTAGATTTAGCGTCCGAATTGCTCTTCCTACTGGCATCATAATAGAGTCAAATAATATAGACCTAAAACTGAGAATACTCCTCATCAAGACCTATGTATGGAGTGTCTTGATGTACGGCTGCGAGACATGGTGCCTATCCGAAAGGGATAAGCGGAGACTAGAGGCTTTTGAGATGTGGTCCTATAGAAGACTCTTTGGAATTTCCTGGAGAGACCACATCACGAATGAGGAAGTTCTTCAAGGAATCGAAGGAGGAAGGCACCTGCTCAGGACCTTGTCCGAAAGGCGTGCAAGATGGATCGGCCATGTAATACGTCAAGAAGGCCTCTTGCATGCCATAATGGAGGGTATGACCGAGGGGACACACTCTAGGGGACCTGTTGGTGGACGTGCGCTGCTCATCATATGCACATTTCAAAAGAGCCGCACAAGACAGGGAAAAATGGAAGAGAATAATGGAGGAAATTGCTGCAAACCAATCCCAGGATTGAAACCAGAGAAGAAGACTGGCATCACCAGAGGCAGGTTGGTTCTGCTTGACGGAGCAAGTAAAATCAAAAAATGGATTCCTGGGTCACAAATATTTAAAAACAAAGAGTTCTGGACCAGTGTTGGTAAGTTAGTTAGGAAAAAATGCTGACACACAGATAAGCCGAAGCTTTAAGCATTGAAATATCATCTTGAAACCAGACACCATTGCTGCATTAACCTGCATATTGTACAATCTTCCCAGCTCGAATATTTTACGATACAATGAATTAAATACGATACTCAATGTATACTGAGTCATCATTTTGTAAGTTTTATATATACATTTATTTATATTTCTTTTGAATATAGCATTTCTGTCGATAAGCAAAAAAAAATGTATTCCAACAATGTTTACCATCGAACTCTTTCGTGCTTGTTTACGAGTCAATATTACCACATTTCAAAACGATGGAGATTTTCTTTTAATAGATGAAGAATATATGCAAATATATGGCAGTGCACAATGGTGTTCTTCTACCGACCCTTATGTATGGAAGCGAAGCATGGAACCGGCAAAAGAAGGATGAAAGTAGAATAAATGCAGTAGAAATGAGATCTCCTAAACGAATGTGTGGACACTCTGTGTATGATAGTGTGTCGAATGAAAATATAAGAAGTGAATGCGGTGCGAATGAAAGGATCGTTAAGATGGTTTGGACATATGGAAAGAATGAGTGAAGAAATAATGGTAAAAAATTATATGTTAACGATGTAAATGGAACCAGAAATAGAATCGGAAGACCGAGGAAAACGTGGCACGATAAAATAAATCAAATATTGAATATCGGCCAATTGAGGAGTCAGAAATCGACGCGCGTGCATGACACGATGTATGAATGTAAAGAAAGCGAGATAAATATGTCAGGAAAGAAAAGTGTGGCAGTCCATTCTTACTGCCTACCCCTTCAGAGAGACGGCGTGATGGTTAGTTAGTTAGTTTAAATCTAACTAACTTACATCATTACAGCTCCAAGCTTCACTTTCATGAATGGAAGTGAAGCTTGGAGCTGGCAAAAGAAGGATGAAAGCAGGATAAACGCCGTAGAAATGAGATCACTAAGAAGAATGTGCGAGAAAACGTTGTATGAAAGAATACTGAACGATGAAAAAAGAAAGAAATGTAAGGCAAACGACTGCATCATGGATAAAATAAAAAAAGGATCCCTGAGACGGTTTGGACATATGGAACAAATGGACGTGAGAAGACTGGTTAAAATGCTGTATACAAGCAGTGTGAGTGGAAAGAGAAGACGTGGACGACCGAGGAAAACATGGCATGACCAAATTAATAAATTACTAAAAGGCGGTCACATTCGATGTCGGAATAATCGACGTACGTGCATGGTACGATGTATGAATGTAGAGTATGGACAGAGGGACACAGACAAACATTCATTTTTATAAATATAGCCTTTCAGTATTTTATTAATTTGGTCATTGTCAAGGTTCTTAACAAATATGTATTTGAATCGTCTGTTTTATATTAGTTTTATTATATTCTATGGGAATGACACGTCTGTCCTTGCTAAGGCACTATCAAATGTAGCGAGAATCAAACTGTTTATATACCCGAGCTAATGGAGCAGAATAAGGTGATTGGAGTGGCTTCATACATTGTTAACTGTCTATTGTATCTTGAACAATGATGTGAAACTCCATATTAAATAATTAAAACTAATAAAAACGTCAGTTTTATACTAGTTTTATTATATTCTATGGGAATGACACGTCTGTCCTTGCTAAGGCACTATCAAATGTAGCGAGAATCAAACTGTTTATATACCCGAGCTAATGGAGCAGAATAAGGTGATTGGAGTGGCTTCATACATTGTTAACTGTCTATTGTATCTTGAACAATGATGTAAAACTCCATATTAAATAATTAATACGAATGAAAATGTCTGTTTTATACTATTCTATGGGAATATAATTTATACTATTCTAGTTTTATTATATTCTATGGGAATGACACGTCTGTCCTTGCTAAGGCACTATCAAATGTAGCGAGAATCAAACTGTTTATATACCCGAGCTAATGGAGCAGAATAAGGTGATTGGAGTGGCTTCATACATTGTTAACTGTCTATTGTATCTTGAACAATGATGTAAAACTCCATATTAAATAATTAATACGAATGAAAACGTCTGTTTTATACTAGTTTTATTATATTCTATGGGAATGACACGTCTGTCCTTGCTAAGGCACTATCAAATGTAGCGAGAATCAAACTGTTTATATACCCGAGCTAATGGAGCAGAATAAGGTGATTGGAGTGGCTTCATACATTGTTAACTGTCTATTGTATCTTGAACAATGATGTAAAACTCCATATTAAATAATTAATACGAATGAAAACGTCTGTTTTATACTAGTTTTATTATATTCTATGGGAATGACACGTCTGTCCTTGCTAAGGCACTATCAAATGTAGCGAGAATCAAACTGTTTATATACCCGAGCTAATGGAGCAGAATAAGGTGATTGGAGTGGCTTCATACATTGTTAACTGTCTATTGTATCTTGAACAATGATGTAAAACTCCATATTAAATAATTAATACGAATGAAAATGTCTGTTTTATACTATTCTATGGGAATATAATTTATACTATTCTAGTTTTATTATATTCTATGGGAATGACACGTCTGTCCTTGCTAAGGCACTATCAAATGTAGCGAGAATCAAACTGTTTATATACCCGAGCTAATGGAGCAGAATAAGGTGATTGGAGTGGCTTCATACATTGTTAACTGTCTATTGTATCTTGAACAATGATGTAAAACTCCATATTAAATAATTAATACGAATGAAAATGTCTGTTTTATACTATTCTATGGGAATATAATTTATACTATTCTAGTTTTATTATATTCTATGGGAATGACACGTCTGTCCTTGCTAAGGCACTATCAAATGTAGCGAGAATCAAACTGTTTATATACCCGAGCTAATGGAGCAGAATAAGGTGATTGGAGTGGCTTCATACATTGTTAACTGTCTTTTGTATCTTGAACAATGATGTAAAACTCCATATTAAATAATGAATTTGAATGAAAATGTCTGTTTTATACTAGTTTTATTATATTCTATGGGAATGACACGTCTGTCCTTGCTAAGGCACTATCAAATGTAGCGAGAATCAAACTGTTTATATACCCGAGCTAATGGAGCAGAATAAGGTGATTGGAGTGGCTTCATACATTGTTAACTGTCTATTGTATCTTGAACAATGATGTGAAACTCCATATTAAATAATTAAAACTAATAAAAACGTCAGTTTTATACTAGTTTTATTATATTCTATGGGAATGACACGTCTGTCCTTGCTAAGGCACTATCAAATGTAGCGAGAATCAAACTGTTTATATACCCGAGCTAATGGAGCAGAATAAGGTGATTGGAGTGGCTTCATACATTGTTAACTGTCTATTGTATCTTGAACAATGATGTAAAACTCCATATTTAATAATTAATACGAATGAAAACGTCTGTTTTATACTAGTTTTATTATATTCTATGGGAATGACACGTCTGTCCTTGCTAAGGCACTATCAAATGTAGCGAGAATCAAACTGTCTATATACCCGAGCTAATGGAGCAGAATAAGGTGATTGGAGTGGCTTCATACATTGTTAACTGTCTATTGTATCTTGAACAATGATGTAAAACTCCATATTAAATAATTAATACGAATGAAAACGTCTGTTTTATACTAGTTTTATTATATTCTATGGGAATGACATGTCTGTTCTTGCAAAGGCACTATCAAATGTTTTGACATTTGATAATGCCTAAGTAGGGCGAAACATGTCATTTACATTTTCATTAGTATTAACTAAAATAATAAAGTATAATTTACTGAATTAATGATATTGGTATTAAATGGAAGTTTAAAATCATTTAAAAAGAACTTCCATCAAGTGAATTTAATAAAATCACTCGAAGTGATATCTCTTAGACGAATGTGTGTGAAAAATTGTGTATGAGAGTTTCGAATGAAAATATAATAAGCGAATGCGGTGCGAATGATGGTGTTATGAACAAAATGAATCGGAAGACCGAAGAAATCGTGGCACGATCAAATAAATCAAATATTGAATGTCGGCCATGTAAGGAGTCAGAGAAATCGACGCCCGTGCATGACACGATGTATGAATGTTGAGGAAGCGAATTGAGAAATATGTCAGGAAAGAAAAGTGTGGCAGTTCATTCTTTCTGCCTACCACTTCGGGGAGACGGCGTGATGGTTAGTTAGTTAGTGTTTATAACCATTTTCTAGTGTGATAGAGAAGTGTGGCGGTCCATTCTCTCTGCCTACCCCTGTGGAGAAACGGCGTGACGATTTGTTTGTTTATAAAAAATAATTTTAGAAACAATATTCAAATTCTGTTCAAAACACTTTCATTCACTTTTGATGTTCGCATTTGACACTCTATCATAGACAGATTTACCAACATATGTGTAAACCAAGAATTTTTTATATTTAATGGTTTCAAAACAGCTTAATGTTGGTTGATGGGTCCGGTGTACGCCGCGGCTGCTTAGTGCGACCGGTGTACACAGATACGGCGCACACAGGCGGAAACCCTGTTCTATCCATATTATCGAAATTATACGTATTTCAATTTATTTAGCTTCAATTTTATTTAAATCTAACTGGCAAAAGAAGGATGAAAGTAGAATAAATGCAATAGAAATGAGATCTCTTAGACGAATGTGTGGATACTCCGTGTATGATCAGCTTGAAACAATCTCCCTTCACACCTCAGATGCATGAATCCAGTATAAACTATGCTGGACGGTTTTTAAAGCGCTTCACGGAATGGCACCAGCCTATATATCTGAACTTTGTGATGCTGATAGCCCTAACTTGCGGCAATCTACGCTTCGATCAGCAAACTCCTCGGCAATAGGCAGATTAGTTGAGCCAAAGCGCAACCCCCGGACAAATTTCGGAGATCGGGCCTTCGCAGTGGCAGGTCCGTCCGCCTGGAATATGCTTCCTGCACGCCTCAGATGCATTGACAATCCGACAGACTTTAAATTTCACCTAAAAACCCACCTTTTCAAAATATCCCATAAAATGTAAACAACGGTTATCTGATTGCTGGTGTCACATGCAGCTCTCATGACTAAAAACATTGTCAAAGCGCCCTTGAGGTGAGCTATTCACGAAAACGGCGCTATACAAATTAGCCTAATTATTATTATTATTAGATTTATTTTGTGGGTGTTGGACGATCGAAGTGTGCGCGGGAGATGCCTATTGGTGGCGATGAGGTTCGCAACCCATCACACCGCGTCTCCCGCGGGGCGAAAAGAGAAGGATGGAGTGCCGCATCAGTAAAGTGTGACAGTCCATTCTTTCTGCCTACCCTTTCGGGGAGACGGCGTGATGGTTAGTTAGTTTTATTATTATTATTATTATAAATGATCCGACAGATTTCAGATCTAAACTGAAAACCCATCTTTTTCATATTTCATACCCAATTTAAACATTTATACTTGGAATACGTGGAACAAATTCCACTATACTTTTTACCGATCGCGAAAATTTTGATTTTTATATTTAAAACACGTCTTAATGCGCCCTTGAGGTGATTACATCACAAAAACGGCGCTTTAAAAGTTAGCATATTATTAGTATTATTATTATTTATTATGATAGAGTGTCGGATGAAAATACAAGTAGTGAATGCGGTGCGAATGATGGTGTTACGAACAAAATATTGAAAACATTAAGATGGTTTGGACACATGGAAAGAATGAATGAAGAAAGAATGGTAAAAAAATTATATGTTAATGGAACCAGAAATAGAATCGGAAGACCGAAGAAAACGTGGCACGATCAAATAAATCAAATATTGAATGTCGGCCACGTGAGCAGTCAGAGAAATCGACGCGTGTGCATGACAAGATGTATGAATGTTGAGGAAGCGAGAGAAACATGTCAGGGAAGAAAAGTGTGGCAGTCCATTCTTTCTGCCTACCCCTTCGGGGAAACGGCGTGATGGTTAGTTAGTTAGTTTAAATCTAACGAACTTACATCATTACAGCTCCAAGCTTCACTTTCATGTAAGTGAAACTTGGAGCTGGCAAAAGAAGGATGAAAGCAGGATAAACGCCGTAGAAATGAGATCACTAAGAACAATTTTGTGCGAGAAAACGTTGTATGATAGAATACCGAATGATGAAATAAGAAAAAAAAATGTAAGGCAGATGACTACATCATGGATAAAATTAAAAAAGGATCCCCGAGATGGTTTGGACATATGGAACGAATGGATGAGAGTAGGATGGTTAAAAAGTTGTACACAAGCAGCAGCGTGAGGGGGAAAAGAAGCCGAGGACGACCGAGGAAAACATGGCATGACCAAATTAATCAATTACTAAAAGGCGGCCACATTCGAAGTCGGAATAATTGACGTGCGTGCATGGTACAATGTATGAATGTAGAGGACGCCCGAGAGGTATGCCAGGACAGAGCATTGTGGCGATCCATCCTCTCTGCCTACCCCTCCGGGGAAATGGCGTGATGGTTAGTTAGTCTAACTTACCAACACGCCGTTTCCCCGCAGGGGTAGGCAGAGGGGATGGATCGCCACACTGTTCATGCACATCGATTTCTCAGACTGCTCACGCGACCGAAATTTAATATTTGATTGATTTGATCGTGCCACCTTTTCCTCGGTCTTCCTCTAATTCTGGTTCCATTTACATCGTTAATATATATATATTTTTCACCATTTTTCTTCTGAACGTACTTTCACTAATATGAGAGACGTCGATCTCCGAGGAGACCGCGTTCAGCAGATTAATTGCTCTTCCCACCGGTGTCACCAGAGGCAGGTTGGTTCTGGCGGCCGGTAGGTAAAACAATCTATGCTGTCGCTGTCGGAGATATCTAACTAACTAACTAACTAACCATCACGCCATTTCCCCGGAGGGTTAGGCAGAGAGGGTGGATCGCCACAATGCTCTGTCCTGGCATACCTCTCGGGATTCCTCTACATTCATACATCGTACCATGCACGCACGTCGATTATTCCGACTTCGGATGTGACCGCCTTTTAGTAATTGATTAATTAACTAACTAACTAACTAACCATCACGCCATTTCCCCGGAGGGGTAGGCAGAGAGGATGGATCGCCACACTGGCCTGTCCTGGCACACCTCTCGGGCTTCCTCCACATTCATACATCGCACCATGCACGCACGTCGATTATTCCGACTTCGAATGTGGCCGCCTTTTAGTAATTGGTTAATTTGGCATGCCATGTTGTCCTCGGTCGTCCTCGGCTTCTTTTCCCACTCACGCTGCTTGTGTACAACTTTTTAACCATTCTACTCTCATCCATTCGTTCCATATGTCCAAACCATCTCAGGGATCCTTTTTTAATTTTATTCATGATGCAGTTCTAGTCCCAACCCTAATGTATGGAAGCGAAGCATGGAACTGGCAGAAGAAGGATGAGAGCAGAATAAATGCGGTATAGTTGAGGTCCCTAAGACGTATGTGTGGTAGAACGATATACGACAGAATCTCAAATGCTGATAGAAGAAAGGAATGTAGAGTGGAAGAAGGTATTATGAACAAAATTATGAAAGGATCGCTGCGTTGGTGCGGACATATGGAACGCATGGACGGAGAAAGAATGGTTAAGAAAGTATACGTTAATGATGTAAATGGGGTACGAAGTCGAGGCAGACCGAGGAAAACATGGCATGACTAAATTAATCAAATTTTAAAGGTTGGTCATGTCAGAAGTCGGAGGAATCGACCTGCGTGCATGACTCGTTGTATGAATGTGGAGGAAACTAGAGAGGTTTTCCAGGATAGAGAAGTGTGGCGGTCTCTGCCTGCCTGCCCCTGCGGGGAAATGGCGTGATGGTTAGTTAGTTAGTTTTTACACTACCTAGAGATGTGTGTGTCAGGGTCGGAGTAGTGTAGCTATCCATTTTCTCTGCTTACCCCCCCGGGGAAACGGCGTGATGGTTATTTGGTTATTGAAATATCCTACATTATTTATTATCACGTATTTTTAAATGCGCTAACAAGGTGAGGCATAACGAACTATAGAGAACAGTATATAAAAAAAGGTTTTATCAATGTATTTGCATATTATAAGTATATTTTTTTACGTTTGTTAAACAAAATAATATTTGAACTTTGAATTGGATTTTCCATTACACTATAAACGATATCATTTATATTCAATATATAAAAAATTCTGTTATTATAAAAAAAGGCTTATATGAAGATTTTATATCAAAATTAATACGAATAAAAATGTATGTTTTTTTTAAACTTACTAACCAACACGCCGTTTCCACGAAGGGGTAGCCTGAAATGATGGACCGCCACACTGTTCTGTCCTGACATACTTCAATCGATTCCTCTACATTTATAAATCTCGGCATGCATGCACGTCGATTTCTCCGACTGCTCACGTGACCGACATTCAACATTTGATTGATTTGATCATGCTACGTTTTCCTCAGCCTTCCTCTATTTCTAGCTCCGTTCACGCCGTTTACTTTACCATTCTGTTTGCATTCATTCTTTCCGTATATCCAAACCATTTTAATGATCCTTTCATTATTTTGTTCATAACACCATCATTCGCACCGCATTCACTTCTTATATTTTCATTCGACACTCTATCATACACAGAGTATCCACACATTCGTCTAAGAGATCTCTTTTCTACTGCATTTATTCTACTTTCATCCTTCCTTTGCCAGTTCCATGCTTCGCTTCCATACATAAGGGTCGGTAAAAGAACACCATTGTGCACTGCCATTCTAGCTTTTTTTGATAGGTTTTTGTTTGCGATGACAACTTTAAGTGCACCATTCACTCTGTTGCCTGCCCCAACCCTTCTTTCAATATCCCTCTCCACTGTAAACATACTACCCAAATACACAAACTCATCTACTTGCTCCAAATTTTCACCATTCACGCTAATGTTGCAGACTGTCATGATTTCTTCTCTTTCAAAAATCATTACCTTGGACTTGTTCACATTCATCATCAGATCAATTCGCATGCATTCCTCATACATACTATTCACCAGGACTTGTAGTTATGTTTAAGTTTATTTAAAATTAAATTATTCGAGTATAATTGTGATGTTTGGATGGCCACACGCCGCATATGGCGACATCTGCAATGTCTTATAGGGTATATATATATTTCTCAAGCGCGGATCGCACACCACTGTATAAAAACGCGTCCAGAACTATCCGTGTACGCTTGTACATACATTGTAAACATACCCGCCCTGTGTCAACATTCAACAATTAAAAAAACACTGTTAAATTCAGCGTTCGATGGACAGGATTAGATTTTTAACTAACAGACTCGCTATGATGGTTTTGACACATGGAAAGAATGAATGAAAATAGAATCGGAAGACCGAGGAAAACGTAGCACGATCAAATAAATCAAATATTGAATGTCGGCTGCGTGAGGAGTCAGAGAAATAGACGCGCATGCATGACACGATGTAGGAATGTCGAAGAAACGAATCGAGGAAAGAAAAGTGTGGCAGTCCATTCTTTCTGCCTACCCCTCCAGAGACGGCGTGATGGTTAGTTAAACTAACTAACTAACCATCACTCCATTTCGTAGAGAGCATGGATCGCCACAATGCTCGGTCCTGGCATACCTCTACATTCATACATCGTACCATGCACGCACGTCGATTAGTCCGACTTCGAATGTGACCGCCTTTTAATAACTGATTAATTTGGTCATGCCATATTTTCCTCGGTCGTCCTCAGCTTATTTTTCCACTCACACTGCTTGTGTACAACTTTTTAACCATTCTACTCTCATCCATTCGTTCCATATGTCCAAACCATCTCAGGGATCCTTTATTTAATTCTATCGATGATGCAGTCATCTGCCTTACATTTCTTTCTTAAATCATCGTTCGGTATTCTATCATACAACGTTTTCGCACATTCTTCTTAGTGATTTCATTTCTGAATGAAATGAGAGCACTAATGGTTAGTTTATTTAGTTAGTGATGTCTGTTAGGTAAATAAACTGATTTGATTTTAGGAATGAACGCATTTGTGAATATGAGTTACATTTTATTATTTGATAATATATTTATTTCTCGAACACCCGGTATCGGGTCACTCCGCGTTGGTCCGCTATACACAGAAACAACTCAACACAAACGAATGAAATTTGAATCAAAAGTATTTATAGGTTTGGATACCTTAGTATTTAATTAATATTCTGAATTACAACGAAATGTATTTAATAAAGAAATGGCATAACCTAGCCTTCACATTCATACAGCGTGTCATGCACTCTACCTGCTTCTAACACAATATGTAAACTAACCAAACACCATCACGCCTGTTTCCTTGCAGGGCGAGACAGAGAGCATGGACCGCCACACTACTCTATCCTGACACACTTGGTAGATTCCTCCACATTCATGCAAACGAGTCATACACGCACGTCGATTCTTAAGACTTATAACATGACCAAACGTTAAAATTTTATTAATTTAATCATGCCATGTTTTACTCGGTTTCTTTCTATTTATAATTCAATTTAAGACGTTTAAAAAATACATTCAAATGTCCAAACCGTCTTAACGTTCCTTTTATTATTTTGTTCATATTTTCATTTGTACTTCATTCACTTCTATGAATTCACTTCGTCTTAGAGATCTCATTTCTGCTGCATTTATTCTTATCAGCATTTCAAATGGCAGTGTAAAATGGTGTTCTTGTGCCGACCCTTATGTACGGAAGTGAAGTATGGAACTGGCAAAAGAAGGACGAATGTAGAATAAATGCAATAGAAATGAAATCAGTTTATTTCATCAATAGACTTAACTAACACTTTCGTTCGCACTGCATTCACCTCTTATATTTGCATTCGAAACTATCATACACAGAGTATACACAGATTCGTCTAAGAGGTCTCATTTTTACTGCTTTATTCTTTATTCTACTTTCATCCTTCATTTGCCAGTTCCATGCTTCACTACCATACATAAGGGTCGGTATAATAACACAATTGAAAACATCGTTTTATCTATTTATTATTCTTACACAGAAATTATACACATTCGTCTGAGAGACCTCATTTCTATTACATTTTTTTCTATTATTGTGACAGTAGAGACAATCTGCAAGTCTTAGTGTCAAGGATGTATGAGGCATGTACGACCGAGGAAAATATGGCATGACCAAATTAATCAAATACTAAAAGGCGGCCACATTCGAAGTCGGAATAATCGACGTGCGTGCATGGTATGATGTATGAATGTAGAGGAATCCCGGGAGGTATGCCAGGACAGAGCAGTGTGGCGATCCATCCTCTCTGCCTACCCCTTCGGGGAAATGGCGTGATGGTTAGTTATTTAGTTAGTTTTTCATCCTTCTTCTGCCATTTTCATGCTTCGCTTCCATACATTAGGATTGGTAACAGAACTCCATAAAATAATAACAAAATATCTCCAGTAATGACGGGCGAATCAATTCTTCGCCAAGCAAACGAAAGTGACGCCTGCTATGCTATACCCACATATGCACAGATAAAAAAAACATATACATGTGAAATATCCAGCGATTCACGGAACGCGGTCGCAGCGCACTCGGCTAAAAGTCAAACTGAATACGTACTGGACGCATCTTGGGATGGGTAGCGTTTATACGCGGTGTCGTTGAATTATCGCCGATTTGACTGTGCCGCTAGCGCGCGACGCGTAGCGTGCCTCATAGCTAGACAGACGCTTACAGAAATATACAAAAGACCCATTTGTGATACAATATAATTAATTTTAATAAATTAATTATAAACTAACAATAAATATAGGTTGGATGCAGGTGCCAAGATGAGTCGAGTGTCAGTAATTGTCTTTGTAACTAACTAACTAACATATTTCATACCCAATTTAAACATTTATACTTTGTTCTACATTATGCATGGAAGCGAAGAATGGAACTGGCAAAGGAAGGATGAAAGTAGAATAAATGCAGTAGAAATGAGATCTCTTAGACGAATGTGTGGATACTCTGTGTATGATAGAGTGTCGAATGAAAATATAAGAAGTGAATGCGGTGCGAATGATGGTGTCATGAACATAATAATGAAAGGATCATTAAGATGGTTTGGACATATGGAAAGAATGAATGAAGAAAGAATGGTAAAAAAATTATATGTTAATGATGTAAATGGTACCAGAAATAGAGGAAGACCAAGGAAAACGTGGCACGATCAAATAAATCAAATATTGAATCGGCCATGTGAGGAGTCAGAGAAATCGACGCGCGTGCATGAAACGATGTATGAACGTTGAGGAAGCGAATTGAGAAATATATCAGGAAAGAAAAGTGTGGCAGTCCATTCTTTCTGCCTACGCCTTCGGGGAGACGGCATGATGGTTAGTTATTTAGTCAGTTATAAAACGAATGGACGAGAGAAGAATGGTTAAAATGCTGCATACAAGCAGTGTGAGTGGAAACAGAAGCCGTGGAAGACCAAGGAAACCATGGCATGATCAAATTAATCAAATACTGAAAGGTGGCCACATTCCATGTCGGAAAAAGGATGTATGAATGTGGAGGAAGTGTGGGTCCATCCTCTCCGCCACCTTTCCTTGATCTTCCACGTCTTCTCTTTCCACTCACACTGCTTGTATGCAGCATTTTAACCATTCTTCTCTCGTCCATTCGATCCACATGTCCAAACCATCTCAGGGATCCTTTTTAAATTTAACTTATGATGCAATCATCTGCCTTACATTTCTTCCTTATTTCGTCGTTCGGTATTCTATCATATATCATTTTCCCACACATTATTCTCAGTGATCTCATCAAGATGGATTGGACACGTGGAAAGAGTGGTAAAAAAGTACATATTAACGATGAAAACGGAAATAAAAATAGTGGAAGACTTAGGAAAACGTGGCACGATCAAATACCATAAATCAAGTATTGAATGTCTGCCACGTGAGGAGTCGGAGAAATAGACGCGCGTGCAAGACACGATGTATGAACGTTCAGGAACCAAGAGAAGTGTGTCAGGAAAAAAAGCGTGACAGTCCATTATATTTGCTTATCCCTTCGGAGAGACGGCTTGATGGTTAGTTTGTTTTCCATTTTTATCTTTATCACGAATCGACAGACCAGTCTGTCGATTCCAGCGAGCCTGGCGAAACCGGTCGCTCTCGAAATAAAGACAAAAGTGAAAGTTAAAAAACATATTTTTATTTAATTATTATTTAAAATGAACTTCCCTCGAGAGATCTTAAAATCAAATATCGAATGTCGTTCACGTGAAGTATGGAAGAAATTATATTAAGTTTTTAATAAGTTTAAACCGTTAAAACCAGTCAAAACTATAGATTAAACAGAAAAAAAATTAATACATTTTAATGCACATACAAACTTTAATTTTAATTAAAACTCGCATTTACAACACGAATGGAATAACAAAATTTTGAATTTTTAAATTTAGAACGATCCGTTTGCATCCGTTCGCTTTCGATTCGCAGCAATTTACACCGCTGGTACAGTCCGCCCGGCTGGTAGCGCCGCGCAGCGCGGGCCGTACACACACAGGCCGAGGAAGCGACCGGACGCAAAAGGTAAATATCATTTTATCGTCACAAAATCAGATTGCATCGAATTTAATCGAATATTACCCAAGACAGCCCATAATACAAAACAAACCATTAAGAAACTCCTAGACATTAAGAAGAAATGTTTTTTTTTTTAAATCTAACCTTATAACTAACTAACTAACCATCACGCCGTCTCTAGGGCAGAAATAATTGACTGCCACACTTTTCCTGATATATTTCTTTCGTTCCCTCAACATTCATACATCGTGTCATGCACGCGCGTCGATTTCTCCAACTCCTCACGTGGAAGACATTCAATATTTGATTTATTTGATCGATTATATTTCTAAAAATATATATATTTAATGATGTAAATGGAACCAGAAATAGAGGAAGATCGAGGAAAACGTGGCACGATCAAATAAATCAAATATTGAATGTGGGCTATGTGAGGAGTCAGAGAAATCGACGCGCGTGCATGACACGATATATGAATGTTGTGGAAACGAGAGAAATATTTCAGGAAAGAAAAGTGTGGCAGTCCATTATTTCTGCCTACCCCTTCGGGGAGACGGCGTGATGGTTAGTTAGTTAGTTTTATTATATATCTAGTTTCATTTACATCGTTAACATATACTTTTTTACCATTCTTTCCATGTGTCCAAACCATCTTAATGTTCCTTTCATTATTTTGTTCCTAACACCATCATTCGCACCGCATTCACTTCTTATATTTGCATTCGACACTCTATCATATCCTGATTTACCACACATTCGTCTTAGAGATCTCATTTCTACTGCATTTATTCTACTTTCATCCTTATTTTGTCAGTTCCTTAAGCTTCCATACAAAAGGGTCGGCACAAGAACACCATTGTGCACTGTCAACTTAGCTAATCTTATATATAAAAATATACAGAAATTCCTCTAAAATGATGGTATTTGAAAAGGAAGAATGTATGACGTATTGTGACATAAGTGACAACGGTGAGAAATTAGAGCAAGTTACCCAATTTGTCTATCTGGGAAGCATGTTTACATGAGACACGGAAAAATGGAGAAAGACATCGAAAGAAGGGTCGGTTCTGGGAATGAAATAAATGATGCACTGTAAATAGAAATAAATCGACTGAAGCAAAAATGGCAGTGCGTAATGAAGTTCTAGTGCCAAAACTTATGTATGGAAGTGAAGCTTTGAGTTGGCAGAAGAAGGTTGAAAGTAGGATAAATGCCGTAGAAATTAGATCACTTAGAAGAATGCGCAAAAAAAAAACAATATATGATAGAATATCTAATGATGAAGCCAGAAAAGAATGTAAGGCGGATGAACGCGTGAAAAATAAAATTAAAAAGTGTTACTAAGATGGTTTGGACATATGGAACGAATGGTTGAGTAAAAAATTGTTAAAAATATATATATACAAGTAGTGTGAATGTAAAAATAAGTCGAGGAAGGCCAAGGCTGTTCGAACTAGGAATAATCGACGAACGTGCGTGTGGCGATGTGTGAATGTAGAAGATACGCCAGATTATGTCAGGATAGAACGGTGTGGCAGTCCATCCTCTCTGCCTACCCCTCTGGAGAAACGGCGTGATGGTTAGTTAATATTTTAAATTTAAGAATAAACGCGGTAGAAATGCGATCCATAAGACGCACGTGTGGTAAAAACTAATAATTTATGATATCAAGAAGGAACTGTAAGCGAAAGAAAGTATTATGAACAAAATTATGAAAGGATCATTGCGTTGGTTTGGACATATGGAACTCTGTTTAAAAATATGGTAATTAAAGAAACTTTCTTGATGTGAAAGGCTTGTGGAGTCCGTTTATCATCCATTTTCTCTGCTTTTCCTTTCGGGGACGACGTGATGGTTTGTTTGTCTATTAAAATTTAATTTTTAAATGTTTGCCATACAGTCGTAGAAATAGACGCGCTTGTATCACACGATGCATGAAAGAAGAGGTGTCCAAGAAGTCGTGACAAAAGTGTCATTTCGTATTTTGGTCGGTTTGTTAATCTTAACTAACTAACTAACTAACCATCACGCCGTCTCCCCGAAGGGGTAGGCAGAAAGAATGGACTGCCACACTTTTCTTTCCGGACATATTTCTCAATTGGATTCCTCAACATTCATACATCGTGTCATGCACGCGCGTCGATTTCTCTGACTCCTCACATGGCCGACATTTAATATTTGATTTATTTGATCGTGCCACGTTTTCCTCGGTCTTTTGATTCTATTTCTAGTTCCATTTACACCGTTAACATATAATTTTTTTACCATTCTTTCCATATGTCCAAACCATCTTAATGATCCTTTAATTATTTTGTTAATCCTTTTATATATAAATTAATAATAAACGAAAATAATTATGCATATAATATTTAAAAAATTAAATAAATTGATAAAAATAATTTATTTTAAAATATTTTTAGGTTATGTGACAATGGATGGGTTAATAGTTAATTAATTTAATTTTTAAATGTGTCATATATACACAAATAAAAAGATTAATTAAAGCTATACGCGGTTATCTTTTTAAAAAAGGAACAAAGAAGATGGATACGTTATGCGCTCAAAAGTTAAAAATAGACAAAAAAAAAATAACTCAATAAAAAATGGCGTCGTGTCAGCGTTAATTTTTTACGTTTTAACTCATTATAATACTAATTAATTAAAATAAAATACGTATAAAATAGTAAATACATATTTTATTGTTATTAAAACATGCTTAATATATAATTAATTTATTATTAATGTGTATATTTGTTGAAATTGTGTTTGATTGCGTCTGTCCGTTATTTAAGGTTGACATTTTTCTAAAAATAATTAATAAAAATCTAAAAATAACCACAGATGAGCTTACTTTGTAGGAATCGGCCTCCATATTTATTCAAACAATTCACCAAAATATCACAATAACGCCATTTCAATATAATGTGGTATTTATTTGATCAAAATGTATCATAGCGCACACAAACGTAGCACAGAATTTACAAAAACAAATTTTAAAAACACACTTTTCAAAACTGGTCTAGCCCACGGTAGATAATATGAAAAACTGATACTGCGAACTCATTATTAGCGTAATGTATCCAAATAGTTTAATTATTATTATGATTTTAAAACGATATTAAATTTTGCGTATTGTCCCACTGGCGTGACAGATGAGCCAAGATGGACGCCGACTTGAAATTGTCTTGTTTCCCTCGTATTAAGTAAAAATAAGCATTCGAATTTGGAATATTGTTCGGCTATCAGTTAATATGCTGGCGGCCAGTACTCTCTAGGTAGGTACCGGAGTAGGCACTCGCAGTGACGTCAGACCGCCGCGCCGTATTTCTCTATACTGCAACGCACGAGTGTTTCGAGACCACGCCTGACGGACACAGAAGCATAAGTCTATATTATACATTTTTTATTTCATTTTTACATCGTGTTATTTTTGCTATATACACTTGTAATTTTTTCATATTTGATTTAAATTTTTAACTAACTAACTAACTAACCATCACGCCGTCTCCCCGAAAGGGTAGGCAGAAAGAATGGACTGTCACACTTTAACCGATGCGGCACTCCATCATTCTCTTTTCGCCCCGCGGGAGACGCGGTGTGATGGGTTGCGAACCTCATCGCCACCAATAGGCATCTCCCGCTTTATGCGCACCATCTTTAGCGTTTAAATTTTTATGTATTGTATTTATTCATTGTATGTGCACCATCTAAAAAGAACATTTTGTGTTAAATTATTTTTATTTTGTTATATTATTTTGTATGTATGGAAGTGAGGCATGGAACTGGCAAAAGAGGGATGAAAGTAGAATAAATGCAGTAGAAATGAGATCTCTAAGACGAATGTGTGGCAAATTTGTATATGATAGAGTGACAAATGCAAGTATAAGAAGTGAATGCGGTGCGAATGAAAGTGTTATGAACAAAATAAGGAAAGGGTCATTAAGATGGTTTGGACACATGGAAAGAATGAGTGAAGACAGAATGGTAAAGATGGTATATGTAAACGGCGTGAACGGAGCTAGAAATAGAGGAAGGCCGAGGAAAACGTGGCACAATCAAATCAATCAAATATTGAATGTCGGACACGTGAGGAGTCGGAGAAATCGACGTGCGTGCATGACAAAATGTATGAATGTAGAGGAAGCGAGAGAAGTATGTCAGGACAGAACAGTGTGAAATAAAGGACTGTTACACTTTTCTTTCCTGACATCTCGCGCTTCCTTAACATTCATACATCGTGTCGTGCACGTGCGTCGATTTCTCCGACCCCTCACGTGGCCGACATTCAATATTTGATTTATTTGATCGTGCCACGTTTTCCTCGGTCTTCCGATTCTATTTCTAGTTCCATTTACACTATTAACATATATATATATTTTACATTCTTTCTTCATTCATTCTTTCCATGTGTCCAAACCATCTTAATGATCCTTTCATTATTTTGTTCATAACACTATCATTTGCTTCGCATTCACTTCTTATATTTTCATTTGACATTCTATCATACACAAACAAACAAACAAACAAACCATCATGCCGTTTCCCCGCAGGGGTAGGCAGAGAGAATAGACCGACACATCACTCTATCCTGGCAAACCTCTCTAGGTTCCTCCACATTCATACAACGAGTCATACACGCACGTCGGTTCCTCCGACTTCTAACGTGACCAACCTTTAAAATTTGATTAATTTGGTCATGCCATGTATCATACACAATATAAATAAATAAATTTGTGTTTTCTTATAGTTTTTAAAGCTCCATTCACTTTGTTAACCGCACCAACCCTTCTTTTGACGTCACTATCCGTTCGGCCATCCGCTGTGAACATGCTGCCTTATTTCACAGTGCATTAAAATTCATATAAACTATAAAGAATAAAATAAATTATTGAATTTTTAATATTTTTTTGAAATGAACAATTTGAAAAAAATATAAAAAAGCGACTTATTCACTTATAAGTTGAGATCCGTCAAGAATCTTTTGTTCCCCTCTTCCCCGAGGTCTCCGCGCTCGCAAGAAAGAGACACCAAATTCCCCGTCTCACTTTCAGTCGAGGGGTTAAGACGTCTGCGTCCCACTCCAACGCCATACGAACGCATCGCGCGAGAAAGAGACGCGAGGCGATAAATTTGTATTGGTGAGTTTGAACCTTTGATAGTCAGATTTTTGAAATCAGAACATGGATATGGATACATTTTGAGTTTCGAATTATTTTTAAAAGTATCGCTGTTCTATTGTTTAAATATTTAAGTTAATACATCGCAAATTGATTTGTTTAACGCTGTATAGAAGGATAATGTGTGACTGACACATATATAAGATTGCTCCACGCTCATACACCGTGAAACACACACTCGTCGAGTGTTTATATTTATCATTATTTTTTAAAATGATATGCTTATTTCATTTTGCCATGCTTTTCCACCATTTAACCACTTATTTATTAAATATAAAATACTATAAACAAAAAAATTCATTAACAAAACATGATTTCCTATCAAGAAGGGGTAGGCAGTAAAAACAGTCCGCCACACTGTTAATTTCTGACATACTTGTCTAGATTCCTCTACACGTATACATCGTGTCATGCACGCACGTCGTTTTGTCCGACTCTTCACGTGATCGACATTTATAATTACATTTGATAAAATGGATGGCAGTGCGCAATGGTGTTCTTGTGCCGACCCTTATGTATGGAAGTGAAGCATGGAACTGGCAAAATAATGATGAAAGTAGAATAAATGCAGTAGAAATGAGATCTCTAAGACGAATGTGTGGCAAATCTGTATATGATAGAGTGACAAATGCAAGTATTAGAAGTGAATGTGGTGCGAATGAAAGTGTTATGAACAAAATAAGGAAAGGGTCATTAAGATGGTTTGGACACATGAAAATAATGAAGACAGAACGGTAAAGATAGTATATGTAAACGGCGTGAACGGAGCTAGAAATAGAGGAAGGCAGATGAAAACGTGGCACGATCAAATCAATCAAATATTGAATGTCGGTCACGTGAGGAGTCGGAGAAATCAACGTGCGTTCATGACAAGATGTATGAATGTAGAGGAAGCGAGAGAAGTATGTCAGGACAGAACAGTGTGGCGTTCCATTCTTTCTACCTACCCCTCCGGGGAGACGGCGTGATGGTAAATTGGTTAGTTAGTTATTAAATGGAGTTCTAGTGCCGACCCTTATGCATAGACGTGTAGCTTGGAGTCGGCAGAAGAAGCATAAATGCCGTAGAAATGAAGTCACTTAGAAGAATGTACGTAAAAACAATGTATGATAGAATATCTAATGATGAAGTAAGAAAGGAATGCAAGGCGGATGAATGCGTGATAAATAAAATTAATTAAAGGGTCACTGAGATGGTTTAGACATATGGAACGAATGGAGAATGGTTAAAAAGATAATAAATACAAGTAGTGTGAATGGAAAAATAAGTGGAGGAAGGCCAAGGAAGAAACGGCATGAATAAATTAATCTATTACTGAGACTCGGCCATGTTCGAAGCAGGAACAATCGACGAGTGTGCATGTCACGATGTGAATGTAGAAGATGCGCGAGAGTTATGTCAGAATAGAACAATATGGCGATCCATCCTCTCTGTCTACCCCTCCGGGGAAACGGCGTGATGGTTAGTTTGTTAGTTTGTTACGTTTACATCGTAAACTTAATCGTTTTTAACAAAATAATGAAATCATTAAGTTGGTTTGGACACGTAGAAGGTATTAATAAAAAAAAATGGAAAGAAATTTTTCGTTAAAGATGTAAAATGTAAATATTATATGAAAGAATGGACAGGACATACGAATGGATGAGAGTAGAATGGTTAAAAAGTTGTACACAAGCAGCAGCGTGAGTGGAAAAAGAAGCCGAGGACGACCGAGGAAAACATGGCATGACCAAATTAATCAATTACTAAAAAGCGGCCACATTTGAAGTCTGAATTATCGACGTGCGTGCATGGTAAGATGTATGAATGTAGAGATGCCCAGATGCCCCAGAATATGTGTGTCCAGGATCGGGCTCTTCAGTCACATACGGACCCACAACCGTGAAGAACAGTCTTCCTCGGACACGAGGGACAGCCGATGATGATGATGACTTAAGAATGGACAGGTATGACAAGAGTCTAGAACCTGTTCCAAGTGGCGCAGGACATAGATGCCTTTGCTGCAGTGATCGCCAACGCCGAAAGAAGAAAATCGATGTAAACGGAACAAGAAATAGAGGAAGATCGAGATAAGATAATGATTTAATATATAATTTAACATCATTGTTGTAGAAATAGTAAATATCGTTTTTCAAACAATGATAACGCCCATAAATACATAGAAAGTATCTATTGTGTGAATTGATATATATTAATGTGTTTTTGATAATGCCTTATCAAGGCGAAACATGTCATTCAAATGAATTATAATAAAATAACCCATTTCTTTAGATTAATCAGGGGATATTTAACAGGCCGTGTTGGAGGATGTTGGTCTTTTTATCTCTGATAGATATCTCCGACAGCGTAGATTGTTTTACCTGCCGGCCGCCAGAATCAACCTGCCTCTGGTGAAACCGGTGGTAAGAACAATTAGTCCGCTGAAAGCGGTCTCCTCGGAGATGGAAGTCTTTTATATTAGTGTAATAAAGAAGACAAATACTCTTGACTTTAGAGAGTATCTTGTCTTCCTTGCAGTGGAACCATCTCTCATGCGTTCCTGGTATTATATATTATATTTTACCTGTTCTCAATAGATGCCTTCAACTTTAATATTCATATGCCTATTGTGTTAGAAGCGGGAACAGTGCATGACACGCTGTATGAATGTAAAGGATAGAGAAGCGTGTCAGGATTGAAGAGTGTGGCAGTGTTTCGTCTCTGCCTATTGTGTTAGAAGCGGGAACAGTGCACGAAACGCTGTACGAATGTAAAGGCTAGAGAAGCGTGTCAGGATTGAAGAGTGTGGCAGTGCATTGTCTCAGAAGCGGGAACAGTGCATGAAACGCTGTATGAATGTGAAGGCTAGAGAAGCATGTTAGGATTGAAGAGTATGGCGATCCACCGTCTCTGCCTATTGTGTTAGAAGCGGGAACAGTGCATGACACGCTGTATGAATGTGAAGGCTAGAAAAGCGTGTCAGGATTGAAGAGTATGGCGATCCACCGTCTCTGCCTATTGTGTTAGAAGCGGGAACAGTGCATGACACGCTGTACGAATGTGAAGGCTAGAGAAGCGTGTCAGGATTGAAGAGTGTGGCAGTGCATCGTCTCAGAAGCGGGAATAGTGCTTGACACGCTGTATGAATGTGAAGGCTAGAGAAGCATGTCAGGATTGAAGAGTATGGCGGTCCATCGTCCTGCCTTCCCTGTTCCAGTAAGATGGTTATAAAGGTATTGGCGACTTTTGATATATTTGACAATGGAAAGTGATGTAAGCTGCCTCCTATTGGGGAAGTTGAATATAATCAGCTGTGTCTCACAGCGACGGACGCACAAACGTGGCCAAAATTCAAACACGTCATACAAAAACAATTTATTCTTCTTTATATAGAGGTCGAAAGTAACGCACTCCAATAAATTAATTCAATTAAAACTATGTATCAATGAAAGTAAAAATGGCAGTTCACTCTTCAAGAGTTGTATGGCCATGAGATGTAAGTATGTGTCCGAACCATCTTAATTATCTTTTCACTATTTTGTATACAAGTAGTTTGAATGGGAAAAGAAGTCGAGGAAGACCAAGGAAGACATGGCATGACCAAATTAATCAAATACTAAAAGGCGGCCATGTTCGAAGAAGGAACAATCGACGAGCGTGCATGTCACTGTATGTGAATGTAGAAGAGGCGAGATAATTATGCCAGGATAAAACAATGTGGCGATCCATCCTCTCTGCCTACCCCTCCAGAGAAACGGTGGGATGGTTAGTTAGTTAGTTAGTTATCATTTACAGATTTACCACCTATTCGTCTAAGAGACATCATATCTGCATTTATTCTACTTTCATCCTTCTTTTACCAGCTACATGCTTCACATCCATAATTATTGTAAAACTAACTGACTAACTAACCATCACGCCGTCTCCCCGAAGGGGTAGGCAGAAAGAATGGACTGCCACACTTTTCTTTCCTGACACATTTCTCTCAATTCCTCAACATTCATACATCGTGTCATGCACGCGCGTCGATATTTCTAAATCCTCACATGGCCGACATTCAGTATTTGATTTATTTGATTTCGGTATTCCTCTATTTCTAGTTCCATTTACTTCGTTAACATATATTTTTTTACCATTCTTTCTTCATTTATTCTTTCCATGTGTCCAAACTATCTTATGTATGGAAGCAAAGCATGGAACTGGCAAAATAAGGATGAAAGTAGAATAAATGCAGTAGAAATGAGATCTCTTAGACGAATGTGTGGATACTCTGTGTATGATAGAGTGTCGAATGAAAATATAAGAAGTGAATGCGGTGCGAATGATGGTGTTATGAACAAAATAATGAAAGGATCATTAAGATGGTTTGGACATAAATTATTGTTATTTATTAAAATGAAATATTTTATTATGGTGCCTGTATTTCGAGTCGCTGTATGTGCTCTGCAAGTATGCGTGATGCGATAGCAGGTATACGTATGCTAATATGAATGTGTTGGTATGCTCACCAACACACACAAATACGCAGCCATACACGGGCGCCTCTGGTACATCGATAGATGAAAGATTCAAATTTTTATTATAATTCTAAAGCGTCTTAAAATGGCGTCGATTTGACATTTAAATGCAAATGGCGATTTGATGACCTAGAATTTGAGTTATTTATTAGATATTAAAATAAATATATTCACTAATTAACTAACTAACCATCACGCCATTTCCCCGGAGGGTTTAGCAGACAGGATGGATCGCCGCATTGTTATATCCTCGTATAATTCTCGCGCCTCTTATAAATTCACACATCGTCACATGCACGCTCGTCGATTGTTCCTACTTCGAACATGGCCGCCTTTCAGTAATTTATTAATTCGACTTATTTTTCAATTCACACCACTTTTATATATCTTTTAATCATTCTTACCTCATCCATTCGTTCTACATGTCCAAACCATCTAGGTGACCCTTTCTTAATTTTATTTATCACGCATTCATCCGCCTTACATTACTTCATCATTAGATATTCTATCATATATTGTTTTTCCGCACATTATTCTTAGTGATCTGATTTCTACAGCATTTATCCTACTTTCATACAACTTTTGCCAACTCCAAGCTTCACTTCCATACATAAGGGTCTCTAGCCTTCACTTTCATATAACGTATCATCCACTGTTCCCCTTCTAACACAATAGGCAGAGACGGTGGACCGCCACACTCTTCCATCCTGACACGCTTCTCTAGCCTTCACATTCATACAGCGTGTCGTGCACTGTCGCTTCTAACACAATAGGCAGAGACGGTGGACCGCTACACTCTTCTATCCTGACACGCTTCTCTAGCCTTCACATTCATACAGCGTACAATGCACGGTTTCCGCTTCTAGCACAATAGGCAGAAACGATGGACCACCATGCCCTTTAATTAGATTTTAATATATTTTAATATATATTATAACAAGAGATAGAAGAATGGAGAAATATCGGAAGAAGGGTTGGAGCTGGAAACAAAATAAACGGTGCACTCAAAGTCATTATCCCAAATAGAAATAAATCCACTGAAGCAAATATGGCAGCACACAATGGAGTTTGAGTGCCAACCCTCATGTATGGAAGTGAAGCTTGGAGCTTGCAAAAGAAGGATGAAAGCAGGATAAACGCCGTAGAAATGAGATCACTAAGAAGAATGTGCGGGAAAACGTTGTATGATAGAATACCGAACGATGAAATAAGAAAGAAATGTAAGGCAGATGACTGCATCATGGATAAAATTAAAAAAGCATCCCTGGGATGGTTTGGACATATGAAACGAATGAATGAGAGTAGAATCGTAAAAAAGTTGTACACAAGCAGCAGCGTGAGCGGAAAAAGAAGCCGAGGACGACCGCGGAAAACATGGCATGACCAAATTAATCAATTACTAAAAGGCGGCCACATTCGAAGTCGGAATAATCGACGTGCGTGCATGGTACGATGTATGAATGTAGAGGAAACCCGAAAGGTATGCCAGGACAGAGCATTGTAGCGATCAATCATCTCTGCTTACCCCTCCGGGGAAATGGCGTGATGGTTAGTTGGTTAGTTAGAAGATTTTCGAATATAATCCTTCGTTCCTTCCTGTTATTACCCCATTCACAGTGGAGTTCTGGTCCCATCATGAATGTATGGAAGCGAAGCATGGAACTGGCAGAAGAAGGATGAAAGCAGAATAAATGCGGTAGAGATGAGCTCCCTAAGACGTATGTGTGGTAGAACGATGTACGACAGAATCTCAAATGCTGATATAAGAAAGGAATGTAGAGCGGAAGAAGGTATTATGAAAGGATCGCTGCGTTGGTTCGGACATATGGAGCGCATGGATGGAGAAAGAATGGTTAATCGTGTGGTGGTCTAGGGGATAGAACGCTTGGCTCCTGATCCAGGGGACTTGGGTTCAAGCCTGGACACGACCAGATTCCTTCTTCATAATAATAAGCTATTTTCTGCTCACATTGAAGATTGTAATAATAAATTCTAATATCATTGATTTAAATCCTTGGTATTAGTCTTTTTTTTAAAAAAAAAAAAAGAAAAAAAAATAAAGTATACGTTAATGATGTAAATGGGGTACGGAGTCGAGGCAAACCGAGGAAAACATGGCATGACCATATTAATCAAATATTAAATGTTGCTTATGTTAGAAGTCGGAGGAATCGACGTGCGTGTATTACTCGCTGTATGAATGTGGAGGAGGGTTGAGATGTTTGCCAGGATATATAAGTACGGCGGTCCATTCTCTCCGGGGAAATGGCGTGATGGTTAGTTAATTAGTTAACTGACCAAATTAATAAATTACTTAATAAGCGAAGCATGGAACTGGCAGAAGAAGGATGAGAGCAGAATAAATGCGGTAGAGATGAGGTCCCTAAGACGTATGTGTGGTAGAACGATATACGACAGAATCTCAAATGCTGATATAAGAAAGGAATGTAGAGCGGAAGAAGGTATTATGAATAAAATTATGAAAGGATCGCTGCGTTGGTTCGGACATATGGAGCGCATGGATGGAGAAAGAATGGTTAAGAAAGTATACGTTAATGATGTAAATGGGGTACGAAGTCGAGGCAGACCGAGGAAAACATGGCATGACCAAATTAATCAAATTTTAAAGGTTGGTGTTGTTAGAAGTCGGAGGAATCGACGTGCGTGTATGACTCGTTGTATGAATGTGGAGGAAGCTACAGAGGTTTGCCAGGATAGAGTAGTGTGGCGGTCCATTCTCTCTGCCTACCCCTGCGGGGAAACGGCGTGATGGTTTGTTGTTGTACTAAATCGACCTATTGCATGGTACGATGTATGAATGTAGAGGAATCCCGAGATGTATGCCAGGACAGAGCATTGTGGCGATCCATCCTCTCTGCCTACCACTCCGGGGAAATGGGGTGATGGTTAGTTAGTTAGTTGAAAGATTTTCGAATATTATCCTTCGTTCTTTCCTGTCAGTCACGTCTCATCTTTCCGTCCAGCTTTCATCTCGTATTTTCCTGTCAAAGCGTATACCTGGTGGCGTCTCCCCATCGTAATGATTTCAATACATAATAAATGGTTATATAAATAAGTATATTTGTGTACTAAATACACGCCCGTAGCGAGATATGTATACACGTCTCTATACACACAATATTTACTTCGAAACTCAGAATAAGTACATATATCACGATGATAACAACTGTTTACTAATATATGACCTTTTTGATGACGCTTCAATTGGATATATTTTAATTTCTATATAAATAAAAGGCAATCCTAGCTGTGTGTGTGGACTATTTCCGCGGTTATTCCTGAGCAGATCCTATTCCAATTGATACACTTTATTATTTTAAAAATAGTTATTGGAAACAAGAATTTATCAATGAAAGCGAAAACGGCCGTTCACAATGGAGTTCTGGTCCCAACCTTAATGTATGGAAGCGAAGCATGGAACTGGCAGAAGAAGGATGAGAGTAGAATAAATGCGGTAGAGATGAGGTCTCTAAGACGTATGTGTGGTAGAACGATATACGACAGAATCTCAAATGATGATATAAGAAAGGAATGTAGAGCGGAAGAAGGTATTATGAACAAAATTATGAAAGGATCGCTGCGTTGGTTCGGACATATGGAACGCATGGATGGAGAAAGAATGGTTAAGAAAGTATACGTTAATGATGTAAATGGAGTACGGAGTCGAGGCAGACCGAGAAAAACATGGCATGACCAAATTAATCAAATTTTAAAGGTTGGTCATGTTAGAAGTCGGAGGAATCGACGTGCGTGTATGACTCGTTGTATGAATGTGGAGGAAGCTAGAGAGGTTTGCCAGGATAGAGTAGTGTGGCGGTCCATTCTCTCTGCCTACCCCTGCGGGGAAACGGCGTGATGGTTTTGTTTGTTTTGTTTGTTACACTTTATTATATGGAATACCCCGGTGGTCATAGGCATATTTTTGTTATTAATCGAGTTCTAATTAACTTTATAAATTAATAAATTAATTGAAAATTTTGGTAGTGCAAGCGAATTCTTTGCGAACATGCAGCAACCTTCATGTTCATGTCACCTGAGTATCAATCTTTAGAGTCTATATTCGCTTGGCCAGATCAGATAGCAAACAAGTCGCTATTTTGACTCTTAGCGTGGTCAGATAGGAAATTAGACGCTTTTTTTAACGGAATAATATTTAACACCATCAACCCCACCTCAATCAAGCCAATTCTAAAATCTGTCATAATCAATATGTATTTACAATCTATAATGCTTCTAGCACGTGTGGTGTTACTATAACTATAACAAACGAAAGGAAAGCGTCTCTACCTGTATGTTACTAAATCTATAACAGTTATTACTATAAGTTTTTCTTAGAAACACTTTATTACGTCCTACCTCAAATAACTTATCTACTGCGGACGTAATTGGAAAACTCCAGGTTTTTATATTATATATAGGTACCTTCGTTCAAAATTCAAGATCTATTGGCTCCAAACAGTGTCAAATGTCGTTCTCTGGACCATGGCAGGCGAAAAGCCAATGAGAACAAGTCGCTAGACGCAAATGGCAGTGGATCGGTCACACTCTGAGACGGAACCCAGCCTGCATCGCTCAGGGCGCACTAGACTGGTCCCCTATGGGGGGAAAGAAGAAGTCACTTGGGATGATGTTAGGCATCAGGCATGCGATAGAGTCGGTTGGAGAAGGTTCCTTGAGGCCCTATGCACCACGGAGGTGTGACTGGACAAATAGAAGAAGAAGACGATAACAAAGATCAAAGATGGTGGCTTTACGCGTGGTGTTATTATAAATATAGTTGGGGGCAAGGAAGGTGCTTCAGCCTTTGGTGTTACTATAACTATAACAGAGTGTAATAATTGTGGCTTTACGCGTGGTGTTACTATAACTATAGCAGCTAATTTTAGATAAACTTAAGGCGTTAACACTTTGGAATTCCATAATGACGAATTTTTATAAATTAAAACACTGTTTTTTCACTTTTAAGTTTATTTCTCTCGACATGTTTCGAAGGCTTTCACCTTCATCATCGGGAGAACGTTTATATCGTTTACATCCAGTTTATATCGTTCTCCCGATGATGAAGGTGTAAGCCTTCGAAACATGTCGAGAAAAATAAACTCAAAAGTGGAAAAAACGGTGTTTTAATTTATTAAAATTCGTCATAACTATAACAGTTTGGTTTTACTATAATTATAACAGGGCGTAAGAAAGGTGCAGCGGCGTGTGATGTTACTATAGCTATAGCAGGAACTAGCTAGAACTAACTATAGAGGAACAGGTGAAATCTTGTTCCAGTATTAATTATATCTATAGAGATATTAAAGTTATTAGAAGCAATGTGTACTAGCTGCAAGTATTTATTATGTGATAATATAATTATTTCAATGGATGCTTAAATGTATAACGGAGGAACAGGTGAAATCTTGTTCCAGTATTAATTATATCTATAGAGATATTAAAGTTATTAGAAGCAATGTGTACTAGCTGCAAGTATTTATTATGTGATAATATAATTATTTCAATGGATGCGTAAATGTATAACGGAGGAACAGGTGAAATCTTGTTCCAGTATTAATTATATCTATAGAGATATTAAAGTTATTAGAAGCAATGTGTACCAGCTGCAAGTATTTATTATGTGATAATATAATTATTTCAATGGATGCGTAAATGTATAACGGAGTAACAGGTGAAATCTTGTTCCAGAATTGATTATATCTATAGAGATATTAAAGTTATTAGAAGCAATGTGTACCAGCTGCAAGTATTTATTATGTGATAATATAATTATTTCAATGGATGCGTAAATGTATAACGGAGGAACAGGTGAAATCCTGTTCCAGTATTAATTATATCTATAGAGATATTAAAGTTATTAGAAGCAATGTGTACTAGCTGCAAGTATTTATTATGTGATGATATAATTATTTCAATGGATGCGTAAATGTATAACGGAGGAACAGGTGAAATCTTGTTCCAGTGTTAATTATATCTATAGAGATATTAAAGTTATTAGACGCAATGTGTACTAGCTGCAAGTATTTATTATGTGATAATATAATTATTTCAATGGATGCGTAAATGTATAACGGAGGAACAGGTGAAATCTTGTTCCAGTGTTAATTATATCTATAGAGATATTAAAGTTATTAGAAGCAATGTGTACTAGCTGCAAGTATTTATTATGTGATAATATAATTATTTCAATGGATGCGTAAATGTATAACGGAGGAACAGGTGAAATCTTGTTCCAGTATTAATTATATCTATAGAGATATTAAAGTTATTAGAAATGTGTACTAGCTACACAACTCAGGTACGGAAAGGGTAAGTAACAACCCAGACAAAGAGAAACTAAACTGTAAACATACATAACCTCACTTTAACGGCATTAAAATTAAAAAAAGGAACGAAATTTAGCACCTTTTCTAACTTAAATTCAATTTGAACCTAATTTCCTTACATAACCTCAATTTAAATCTAATCCTGTCCGACATTAGAGTCAAATCATAATCCAGAATAACAAAGCGTTTAAAATAATCTTATCTTTGTAATTCTGTCGTTTTGATAATGAAAACAATTAAATTTTGACAGGCTTTGTAACATCAAGAGACATCTGTGCGTCATATTTTAAGTAAAGCGTATCTAAGACGCAAACCTAACGGTAATTCTTTATATTAGTTATTAAAAATATCCATAGATGTCTAAAATTAATATACATATATTGCGATTCACATAGTTATAGACAAATAGGATGGAACGCTATACTGCTATGTCCTGACATACCTCTTTCGTTTCCTTTACATTCATACATCGTAAGATCCACGCTCGTAGATTTCATCATGCTGTAGTTTCCTTGACAACTTTTTGACCATTCTTTTTTTGTATAATCGTTCAATCACGCCATTTCCCGGAGGGGTAGGCAGAGAGGATGGATCGCCACAATGGCCTGTCCTGGCATACCTCTCGGGATTCCTCTACATTCATACATCATACCATGCACGCACGTCGATTATTCCGACTTCGAATGTGGCCGCCTTTTAGTAATTGATTAATTTGGTCATGCCATGTTTTCCTCGGTCGTCCTCGGCTTCTTTTTCCACTCACGCTGCTGCTTGTGTACAACTTTTTAACCATTCTACTCTCATCCATTCGTTCCATATGTCCAAACCATCTCAGGGATCCTTTTTTGATTTTATCCATAATGCATAATTTTATCCATAAATTTGGAGCAAGTAGTTGAGTTCGTGTATTTAGGTAGTATGTTTACAAGAGATGGGCGAGTGGAGAGGGATATTGAAAGAAGGGTTGGGGCAGGCAACAGAGTGAATGGTGCACTTAAAGTTGTCATCGCAAACAAAAACCTATCAAAAAAAGCTAGAATGGCAGTGCACAATGGTGTTCTTCTACCGACCCTTATGTATGGAAGGGAAGCATGGAACTGGCAAAAGAAGGATGAAAGTAGAATAAATGCAGTTGAAATGAGATCTCTTAGAAGAATGTGTGGATACTCTGTGTATGATAGAGTGCCGAATGAAAATATAAGAAGTGAATGCGGTCCGAATGATGGTGTCATGAACAAAATAATGAAAGGATCATTAAGATGGTTTGGACATATTGAAAGAATGAATGAAGAAAGACTGGTAAAAAAATTATATCTTAATGATGTAAATGGAACCAGAAATAGAATCGGAAGACCGAGGAAAACGTGGCACGATCAAATAAATCAAATATTGAATGTCGGCCATGTGAGGAGTCAGAGAAATCGACGCGCGTGCATGACACGATGTATGAATGTTGAGGAAGCGAATTGAGAAATATGTCAGGAAAGAAAAGTGTGGCAGTCCATTCTTTCTGCCTACCCCTTCGGAGAGACGGCGTGATGGTTAGTTACATTTCTTTCTTATTTCATCGTTCGGTATTCTATCATACAACATTTTCCCGCACATTCTTCTTAGTGATCTAATTTCTACGGCGTTTATCCTGCTTTCATCCTTCTTTTGCCAGCTCCAAGCTTCACTTCCATACATGAGGGTTGGCACTAGAACTTCATTTTATAGTTCCTTTTTATAGCTGATACTATACTCGATCTTCAAGAACTCCTAAATTAAATTGATATAGCCGAAGAGGATCTGGGCTTGAAAATCAACGTTAAGGAGACCACTCTGCAACTGAATGGTGCAAATGTTGAAATGGTTGACCAATTTAAATACCTTGGCAGCATTATCACTAAAGCGCTTGACCCGGACATTGAAATAAAATGCAGAATTCAAGTTGCACGAGCTGAATTTAATAAAATGAGAACATTCTTTTGCAACGATAATCTTAACTTGAAACTCCGACAAAAACAAACAAACCATCACGCCGTTTCCCCGCAGGGGTAGGCAGAGAGAATTGACCGCCACACTACTCTATCCTGGCAAACCTCTCTAGCTTCCTCCACATTCATACAACGAGTCATACACGCACGTCGATTTCTCCGACTTCTAACATGACCAACCTTTAACATTTGATTAATTTGGTCATGCCATGTTTTCCTCGGTCCGCCTCGACTTCGTACCCCATTTACATCATTAACGTATACTTTCTTAACCATTCTTTCTCCATCCATGCATGCCATATGTCCGAACCAACGCAGCGATCCTTTCATAATACCTTCTTCCGCTCTACATTCCTTTCTTATATCAGCATTTGAGATTCTGTCGTATATCTTTCTACCACACATACGTCTTAGGGACCTCATCTCTACCGCATTTATTCTACTCTCATCCTTCTTCTGCCAGTTTCATGCTTCGCTTCCATACATTAGCGTTGGGACCAGAACTCCATTGTGAACGGTCGTTTTCGCTTTCATTGATAAATTCTTGTTTCCAATAACTATTTTTAAAGCTCCATTCACTTTGTTACCCGCACCAACCCTTCTTTCGACGTCACTATCCGTTCGGGCATCTGCTGTGAACATGCTACCTAAATACACAAATTCCCTCACCTGTTCCAAGTTCTCTTCGTTCACGCTTGTATTACAAACTGTCATTTGCTCTTCCGTTTCGAAAACCATCACCTTTGACTTTCCGACATTCATCATTAAATCGTTTGACTTGCATACCTCATACATTCTCGACACCAAGACTTGTAATTCGTCCGCACTATCCGCAACGAGAACGGCATCGTCCGCGTAAAGCAGACAGTTTACAGACAGATCACTCATCTGACAAAGAATGTTCTTCTACATGGCTGCGAAATGGCGGTGATATGGAGTCCCCACGAGGCGAGATACTCGCTCATGTTAGAGAGGGTTCAGAAAAGATTTCCGGGATATCTCTACATGAGGGAGTTTGGTAGCTATCCGTGGCTTTATCCCACTGCATTCCTCTTGGGCATGCTGGGGACCAATAGTCTACAGATAAGAAGGGATGGGTGCACACTTACCCATTACTTCAGACTTATCAGGGGATTCTTTGAGAACTCCGTCATCTTGGAGGCTATTCATCTCTATGTTCCGGATGGTTATCTTCGACAGCGTCAGCACAGACTGTTTTATCTCCCAGCATGCAGAACCAACCTGCCTCTGGTGATTTGGCTCATGCTGTCATGATGTAAAGAGCTATTCAACAAAATAATAATAATGTGTGGGAGTGAAGCATGGAACTGGCAAAAGAAGGATGAAAGTAGAATAAATGCAGTAGAAATGAGATCTCTTAGACGAATGTGCGTATACTCTGTGTATGATAGTGTCGAATGAAAATATAAGAAGTGAATGGGGTGCGAATGATGGTGTCATGAACAAAATAATGAACGGGTCGTTGAGATGGTTTGGACACATGGAAAGAATGAATGGTAAAAAAATATATGTTGACGATGTAAGTGGAACTATGAACACAGGAAGACCGAGGAAAACGTGGCACGATCAAATAAACCAAATATTGAATGTCGGCCACGTGAGGAGTCAGAGAAATCGATACGGTTGGTATGACACGATGTTTGAATGTCGAGGAATCTAAAAGAGAAATATGTCAGGTGATGCCGGTGGGGAGAGCAATCTAACTGCTGAACATGATCGCTTCGGAGATCGATGTCTTTCATATTCGTGAAAGTACATTCAGAAGACAAATACTCTTGACTTTGGAGAGCATCTTGTATTCCTAATGTCGAGCCATCTCTCATGCGTTCCTGGTATTATATATTTATTATGTTTTACCTGTTCTTAACAGATGCCTTATACTATAAAACATGTTTGTAAGGTCTTTTGAGAAAATAAACTGATTTGATTTGAAACCTTGACTCTGAAAGTGAATGTAATGAACCGGTTGGAGAAGTTTGAGATGTGGATATACCGCAGAATGCTCCGTATACCGTGGACTGATAGGGTCAGTAATGCAGACGTACTGCAGAGAGCCAGAGCCAATACGTAATGTACCAATAATTCTTCAATATTCATCATTGGATTTGCTTTGATTTTCATCTATAGAGCTGCTCCATTCTTCTTCATCTTATTTTTTTCCTGTCACACCTCCGTGGTGCATAGGGCCTCAAGGAATCTTCTCCACCCGACTATATCGCATACCTGATGCTTAACATCATCCCAAGTGACTGCTGCCTTAACCTCATCCTGCAGGGCTCTTCTCCAGGTGGCTCTAGGTCTGCCTCGTTTTCTCTTTCCCCCCATAGGGGACCAGTCTAGTGCGCCCTGAGCGACGCAGGCTGGGTTCCGTCTCAGAGTGTGGCCGATCCACTGCCATTTGCGCCTAGCGACTTGTTCTCTAATTGGCTTTTCGCCTGCCATGGTCCAGAGAATGGCATTTGCCACTGTTTGGGGCCAATAGATTTTGAATATTGAGCGAAGGCAGCTATCTATAATATAAACTCCTGGAGTTTACCAATAACGTCTGCGGTATACTTCCAAGTCTCACATCCGTACAGCAGTACGAAAGCTGCTCCATTAGTTCCGGGAATATCTGATATTTCTATTTGCATGCCAAAGGAATGAAATATGAAGACAATAACAAAACACAGAACAGGTTTAAATTATATAATTAGTACCAACAATATATTACAAATAGAAACAGACTTTAGAAATATAATTTACTACGAACTAACTAACCATCATGCCGTTTCTCCGTAGGGGTAGGCAGAGAGAATGGAACGCCACACCGTTCTGTCCTGACACACCTCTCTAGCTTCCTTCACATTCATACATCGTAACATGCACGATCGTCGATTTTTCAGACTTCGAATGTGGCCGCCTTTTAAGATATTTGATTAATTTGGTCATGCAATGCTTTCCTTGGTCTTCCTCGGCTTCCCTTACCACTCACACTGCTTGTATACAACAGTTTAACCATTCTTTTCTCTTCCATTTGTTCCACATGTCCAAACCATTTCACGGATCATTTTTTAATCTTACTTATGATGCAATCCTTCCTTTGGTATTCTATTATATATTTTATCTCGCACATTCTTCTAAGTGATCTCATTTCTAGGGCATTTCTCCTTATTTCATCATTTTTTGAGAGCTCCAAGCTTCACTTCCATACATAAGGGTTGGCACTAGAACTCCATCATAATGATTGACTTTAACTAATACAGATTTTTCATCATTCATTCATCTAAGAGATCTCATTTCTACTGCATTTATTCTACTTTCATCCTTCTTTTGCCAGTTCCATGCTTCACTTCCATACACCATTGTGCATTACCATCTTAGCTTGTTTGCGATGACAACTTTAAGTGCACCATTCACTCTGTTGCCTGCCCCAACCCTTCTTTCAATATCCCTCTCCACTGTAAACATACTGCCCAAATACACAAACTCATCTTCTTGCTCCAGATTTTCACCATTCACGCTTATATATTGCAGACTGTCGTGATTACTTATTTTTATAAAATCATTACCTTGGACTTGTTCACATTCATCATCAGATCATTTCGCATGCATACCTCATACGTAATAGACACCAGGGCTTGTAGTTAATGCTCGTTGTCTGCAAGTAGGACAGCGTCATCCGCATACAAGAGACAGTTTACTGACACTCTGCTCATTTTGGCACCTGCATCCAACCCTCTTTCATACACTTGTCCGTATATAGATTAAATAACCACGGGGACATTACGTAGCTCTATTGGACACCTCTATTGACACCAGACCAGGACGTGAGATCTCCGTTTACTCTGACACTAGCAGTGCTTTCCGTATATAGCGACTCAATTGCCGTGATCATCGCTCTATTCGCAAAGGACCCATTCTTCTATGACCATGCCGTCGTCACCAGCGCCGCCTACGGCCTCCGGCGACTTTTCTTGCACGTGCTTGAGCTTGTGCTTGAGCAGCTGGCGCGGTTCCAAGCAGGAATAGTCGCACTCTTCGCATCCGAGCCGCGGACCGACGTGCGTTCGAAGGTGCCGTTTGAGTAGCTCGCTCGTCCTGCATTTGAACCCGCACTGCGTGCAGAGATGCGGTTTCTCGTCCGAGTGCGTGAGAGCGTGGCGCGTCAGCGTGTCGCGCTTCTTGAAGCGCCTCGGGCAAAGGGTGCACGGGAAAGGCCGCAGGTCCGAGTGCTTTCTGAAGTGCACGCGTAAATCCGCGGCTCGGACGCTCGCAAACGGACACTTGCTGCAAGCAAACGGTTTTTTATTGGAATGGATAAGTCTATGTTTGTACACGTCCGTTTTACGTTTAAATTTCATGTCGCACAAGTCACAACCGAAGGGACGTAAGTCCGAATGCGAAATCATATGTTTTTCTAATTTTTTTACGTTTCCGAACGAAGCCTGGCAAATGTCGCACGTAATTTGCAGCGTCGCGTCGTCGGCACAACTAAAACGTTTGATCAAATGATCGTGCTCCGTCACGCGGTGCGTCGTGAGCTCTGAACGCTTCTCGAACACCTGATCGCAATACTTGCAAGTCAGCATGCGATCGTGATTGCTCGTGTGCCTCGCGATCGTCAAAGCGCTCTTCGTCACGAAATCGCACCGTTCGCATTTAAACTTGCCGAGATCCTCGTGCGTCAGCTGATGCGTCTTCAAATGCCTCGTTCTCTTGAAGGACTTCCCGCACGTCTCGCACGTGTGCGGTCTGTCGTCGCGGTGCTTTTGCATGTGGAAAGTCAGATCCGACGCGAATCTTGATGTATAATCGCATTCGTGACACGCGTGCGGTTTCAGCTTGGAGTGCGTCAGCTGATGGAGCCGCAGCTTGTAGGAGTTTCTGCACGCGAAGCCGCACTCTTCGCAGAGAAAGGTCTTCTGCTGGTGAAGTAGATAGTGGTTGTGGATCCCGGCGCCGCTCAGCGTGGTGTAAGGACACTCGGGACAAGCGTACAGACCACCGGAACGAGGATACCGCATCCGCTCAGGTTTCGAGACTTCGTTATCAGAATTGCTGGCATCTTCCTCGCTCCATTCGAAATCCGATTCGTTGTTCACCTCCTCCTAAAAGAAATTACAAATATTAATAAAATATGTTGTATAACGATTTCACGACTTGACTATTGTAATGGAATTTATGCAAACATTCCAAAACAACAAATAAACAAACTTCAATCTGCGTTCAATGCAGCAGCAAGGCTCATTAAAGGCATTCCAAAATAGTCCCATATAACACAACATCTCAAAGAACTTCACTGGCTTAAAAGTCCAGAAAGAATCCAGTATAAACTCTGCTGGACAGTCTTCAAAGCGCTACATGGAATGGCGCCAAGTTATATATCTGAACTCTGTATAACGGACAGCATAAATACAAATAAATCCACACTTCGCTCGGCGAACTCCTCGGCAATAGGAAGATTAGTTGAGCCGAAGTGTTGCCCCAGTACAAATTTCGGGGATCGAGCGTTCGCGGTAGCCGGTCCATCAGCTTGGAACAATCTCCCTTCACACCTCAGATCCATAAATGATCCGACAGATTTCAGATCTAAATTGAAAACCCATCTTTTTCATATTACATACCCAATTTAAACATTTATACTTTGTTCTACTATACTTTTTAACCGATCGCTTTTTAAGCGGTCACATTTAGATTTTTATATTTAAAACACGTCTTAATGCGCCCTTGAGGTGATTACATCACAAAAATGGCGCTTTAGAAGTTAGCATATTATTATTATTAACACTTTATTAGTTCTCGTTGCGGATAAGTCTTGGTGTCGAGAATGTATGAGGTTAGTCAGAATGTTTCAATCCTGGGATTGGTTTGCAGCGATTTCTTCTATTCTTCTCTTCCATTCTTCCCTGTCTTGTGCGGCTCTTTTGAAATGTGCATATGATGAGCAGCGCACGTCCACCAACAGGTCCCCTAGAGTGTGTCCCCTCGGTCATACCCTCCATTATGGCGTGCAAGAGGCCTTCTTGTCGTATTACATGGCCGATCCATCTTGCACGCCTTTCGGACAAAGTCCTGAGCAGGTGCCTTCCTCCTTACATTCTTTGGAGAACCTCCTCATTTGTAATGTGGTCTCCTAATAGTCTTCTATAGGACCACACCTCAAAAGCCTCTAGTCTCCGTTTATCTCTTTCGGATAGACACGGATAGGCGGATATGCAAGTCAAATGATTTAATGATGAATGTCGGAAAGTCAAAGGTGATAGTTTTTGAAAGGGAAGAGCAAATGACAGTTTGTAATATAAGTGTGAACGAAGAGAACTTGGAACAGGTGAGTGAATTTGTGTATTTAGGAAGCATGTTCACAGCAGATGGCCGAACGGATAGTGACGTTGAAAGAAGGGTTGGTGCGGGTAACAAAGTGAATGGAGCTTTAAAAATAGTTATTGGAAATAAGAATTTATCAATGAAAGCGAAAACGGATGTTCACAATGGTGCTCTGGTCCCAAACTTTATGAATGGAAGCAAAGCATGGAACTAGCAGAAGAAGGATGAAAGTATAATAAATGCAGTAGAAATGAGATCTCTTAGACGAATGTGTGATACTCTGTGTATGATAGAGTGTCGAATGAAAATATAAGAAGTGAATGCGGTGCGAATGATGGTGTCATGAACAAAATAATGAAAGGATCATTAAGATGGTTTGGACATATGGAAAGAACGAATGAAGAAAGAATGGTAAAAAAATATATATGTTAACGATGTAAATGGAACTAGAAATAGAATCGGAAGACCGAGGAAAACGTGCCACGATCAAATAAATCAAATATTGAATGATGGCCACGTGAGGAGTAGGAGAAATCGAGACGTGCGTGCATAAAACAATGTATGAATGTTGAGGAAGCGAATTGAGAAGTATGTCAGAGACGGTGTGATGGTTAGTTAGTTAGATGCACATAGATAAAAAGATGATAGTCAAACGGAGCAAGGTCTGGTGAATACGGAGGGTGAGGTATAATCTCTCAATTTAGGTAATGGATTTTTTCACTGGTCATTTTTGCTGCGTTATGTTTGTTGTCACAGAGAGTGAAAGGCGGGGTGCGACCACGTACCTCGTTGCCTTCGTCCTCTGCCTGCACCACCAGGATGATGTCTCCCTCGTCACAAGAGATCATCATGTCCTCCTGCTTCAGGACTTGAGTCTCCATCTCCACATCTTCCTGTGTCCTGTTGGATGAAGAAACAATTATAATCACTCCTGCTGTCTTAACCTTTCAAATACCAAGATATAAATCAAATCATTTTATTATTTCAACAGACATTACAAACAATATTAATGTTGAAAGCATCTATTGAGAACAGGTAAAACTAATTAAAGCCTGCGTTCTGCCAGTTGGTACTTATGGTCTTGAAAAAGGTACATGACTAACAAACTAACTAACCATCGCGTCATTTCTCCAGAGGGATAGGCAGAGAGGATGGATCGCCACAATGGCCTGTCCTGGCATACCTCTCGGGCTTCCTCTACATTCATACATCGTACCATGCACGCACGTCGATTATTCCGACTTCGAATGTGGCCGCCCTTTAGTAATTGATTAATTTGGTCATGCCATGTTTTCCTCGGTCGTCCTCGGCTTCTTTTTCCACTCACGCTGCTGCTTGTGTACAACTTTTTAACCATTCAACTCTCATCCATTCGTTCCATATGTCCAAACCATCTCAGGGATCCTTTTTCAATTTTATCCATGATGCAGTCATCTGCCTTACATTTCTCTCTTATTTCATCGTTCGGTATTCTATCATACAACATTTTCCCGCACATTCTTCTTAGTGATCTCATTTCTACGGCGTTTATCCTGCTTTCATCCTTATTTTACCAGCTCCAAGCTTCACTTCCATACATGAGGGTTGGCACTAGAATGCCATTTTGTTAACTGTTACATTGTCCAAACAAAGTGCCGAGAAACTACGAGTGACCCAAAGAGCCATGGAAAGAGCCATGTTAGGAATAAGCCTAAGAGACAGAGTCAGAAACGATACGGCGAGAGAAAAAACAAAGGTCACTGACATCATTCACCGGGTGGCGACTCTAAAATGGCAATGGGCAGGTCACGTAGCCAGAAGCT
>JAHDVF020001618.1:0-22097 GCA_022606425.2 Lepidostoma basale | reverse complement strand
AATGACGACCTTCGTGGCAGAGTGATTACGAGCTCTGACTTCCATGCCGAAGGTCCTGGGTTCGATTCCCGGCGATGGCAGTGTGATTGTCACACTGTCTTTGGTCTGGTGTAGGTTCACGTGACAATAAAATGGCGATAGATTGGCTACCTACCACATGTCACGAGAATCAATATAATAGCTACAAAATAAAAAAATTGTATACAGTAATTGGGTCCAAACAACCTGTTGTGTACATAAAAAAAAAAATAATATATATATATATATATGTATATATATATATATATATATATATATATATATATATATATATATATATATATATATATATATATATATATATATATATATATATATATATATATATATATATATATATATATATATATATATATATATATATATATATATATATATATATATATATATATATACGAGGTCTGTTCAAAAAGTATCGCGAATTTTGAATTTCCGCTGGCTACGTATATTTGATTTTTGATTTTTTTGTAGCGTTATGTTGGTACTCGTGTCCCTTACTTATGCTGACAAGGTCGGCCATTTTGAATGTTTAGTTAATTTTTGACAGCTGTTTTGCTTGGATGTGTTTTGGCTCGTCTTCGATTTTTGCCTATTCCAAAAAAATGGATCAAAGAATCTGTATCAAATTTTGTGTGAAAAACAAAATAAAGTGCGCGGACGCATTTCGAATGTTGACTGTGGCATATGGTGAAGCTACCTTGGACCAAAGCAACGTTTATCGGTGGTACAAAATGTTCTCAGAGGGCCGAGAAGATATGAACGACGAAGAGCGTGCCGGACGCCCGAGCACGTCAACAACAGACGAAAACATTGATAAAGTGAAGAAAATAGTATTAGCCAATCGTCGAATCACCGTTAGAGAAGTTGCTGAGGACCTAAACATATCGATTGGCTCGTGCCATTCGATTTTAACCAATGATTTGGGCATGAGTCGGGTCGCCGCGAAATTCGTGCCAAAATTGCTCAATTTCGACCAAAAACAGCATCGCGTTAACATTGCTCAGGAGATGTTGGACTCGGTCCGTGACGACCCAAATGTGCTCCAGAGGGTCATAACTGGTGACGAATCATGGGTTTATGGTTATGACGTGGAAACCAAAGCTCAATCATCCTAATGGAAGTTGCCGCATGAGCCAAGACCAAAAAAAGCGCGCCAAGTTCGGTCGAACGTGAAGGTTTTGCTCACAGTTTTCTTCGATTGCAGGGGCGTGGTGCATCATGAGTTCTTGCCACAGGGTAGTACGGTCAATAAGGAATATTACCTGCAAGTTATGCGCAATTTGCGCGAAGCAATCCGCCAGAAACGCCCGGATTTGTGGAAGAACAAAAACTGGCTTTTGCACCATGATAACGCCCCTGCTCACACATCGTTGCTTGTGCGCGAATATTTGGCCAAAAACAACACAGTAATGGTGCCGCAGCCACCGTATTCCCCAGACCTGGCCCCCTGTGACTTTTTCCTGTTTCCAAAACTGAAGAGGCCCATGAAAGGACGACGCTACGCCACGATTGAGGAGATAAAGACGGCATCGAAGGAGGAGCTGAACAAGATCACAAAAAATGATTTTTTTAAGTGCTTCGAGGATTGGAAAAAACGTTGGCATAAATGTATTATATCCGAGGGGAATTACTTTGAAGGGGACAAAATAGATATTCATGAATAAATAAATACTTTTTGAAAAAATATAAAATTCGTGATACTTTTTGAACAGACCTCGTATCTGGTATATATGCACCTAGCTATATGATGACAACACAAAAATTGGCATGTGTGACAAAGTTTGCAAGCCCAATATGAAGCCCATCGAAAACATGAAACAAAACAGGTGGATGTAGGCGATTTCGCGGGCATCTCACCTATGGTACGTATGAGTGAAATAAAATACCAAAGTTTTTTCAGACCAAAGGAAACGTGAGAATCACACTGTCTGAATTTGGGACATTCGTTGTGGCAGTCATAGCTGTTCGAAGTCATAGACTCTGACACGAAGGTCGTTAATGTTTCATTTTGCTAATGAATTATATCAAATGTAGCGAGAATTAAAAGCGTTGCTGTTTATATACCCGAGCTAATGTAGCAGAATGCGTTACTTAAGGAAATTGATTACGCTTAATACATTGTAAAAATCGACTGTGTGGATACTTTGCACGTTAAAAGCTCGCTAATTTGTTTAACCCTAAGGAAAAAAACACATTTTTCAATAAATAATATTGAAAAGCCCCGGAAATTTTCGGACATCCTCTTTAAATCCTGACACTTTTAATATCCTTTGAATTCCCTTTTCAAGGGCTCGTTAAAATCCGGCTTGAAAGCGATGTGATACGTCCCATAGCGAATTGTTTCGGTCTGCAGGCGCACGATTAATGAGCGAAAAAGAATGAAGGTCGATTTTCAATTAACTAAAAAATTCGGCCCTTTTAATACAGGGCCGGCTGCACCGAAGACTTTTTAAATAAACGCGAAGTCAGAACAATCGATGAGCGTGCGTGTCACGGCGTGTGAATGTAGAAAGAGTGTGAGAATTATGACGGGATAGAATAGGCGAGATTCGTGGCAGAGTGGCAAGAGCTTTGAATGCCATACCGAAAGTTCCGATAATTCATGCAGTGTGATTGTCACACTATCTTTGATATGGTGTACGTGACAGTAAGATGGCGAAAGATTAGCTACATAGAAGAACAATGTAGCGATCTATTCCCTTTCTTGGTAAGGGATTATCAAACGTTGATAATGTCTCAGCAAGGTGAAACCTGCCATTTCTGTAATATACAGACGATTTCATTCGAATTAATTTTATAATATAAAGATATTCTTCTTCTTCTTCTACTTTGGTCTGTTCCTGAAATCAGGCTGGCCTCTCTTGGGAGGTTGTCTCCCATCTATCTCTCCATCTCTTCGGCGGTCTTCCGGGGGGACGGCAGCCGGCAGGAATCTGATGCGCCACAGCGTGTGGGATTCTGGTGGGATCCATCCTCTGCACGCGAGCATTCCAGTATCTTCTGCGTTGACTGCCCCATCTCACGACATCCTCCACCTTGCAGATTCCTCACCCTATCTCGAATAGTCCTTCCTGCTATCATCCTCAGCGTTCTCATCTCTGCCACCCGTACTTATGACTTCGTTCTTGTGGTATACGCTCTGGTCTAAATGGTATATGTCAGTATAAGCCTTACGCAGGTTTTATATATAAAATATTGTATCACTAAATTGTCACTATATAACAACCATATCGAGTCTTAGCCTCCAGAATTCTTCGCCTCCAACTCCTCCTGTCCTCCGCTTCGACCCTCTAATCTTACACTCGTAACAATTTCACCACATCTCTCCCAACTTCACCCTCATCGCAGCCTTGGTTGTCCAATTGGTTTTCTACCACCTAGGTACTACTCCAGCAATCTTTTTGGGGTTCACGATAACGGCATCCTCTGCACGTGACGAGTAGAAGTAAATTATAAATAATGAAAAAAAAAATACACATTATTTGCTTTGCCTGAAGAACAGGGTGGAGGTCCATCCTTACTCTACCTCTCCGGGGAAACGGCGCGATGGTTAGTTATTAAATTAAATAAATGATTGAGTTACGAGCGCAATATGTTAAACAGGGCGCAAAACTAAGTGGATACGGTCTCGAGACCTCGGTGTTCAAACGATTTCGTATCTCCGACGATCGGACACCCTGGAATTTAAAAGCGCGCCATCTCGGGCCCTTATCTCTCGCGTACTCAATCAATCCCTTAAATATTTAAGGGTGACGGGCGCGAGTGAAGGCCAGAATATAAAAGTTCAACGGTTCAAATAGACTCTAGAAACATACTTCTTCTTCTTCCTAGCCTTCCCTCCACTGCTGCATGTAGGCCACTTCCATCTGTCTCTATTTTTCTTTATCCTGTGCCGCTTCAATCCATTTTTTCCCGGCGACCACAACAATATCGTCGGCCCATCTCTTCTGTGGCCGACTGACACCCCTTTTGCTTTCTCATGGCCTCCACTTTAAGACTTTGGGAGTCCATCTTGAACTTGGCTGTCTGGCTACGTGTCCTGCCCATTGCCATTTCAATTTTTCCATGATATCGGCGACTTTGTTCGGCGTCTGATTTCTGTATTTGTAATTTACTCACTCAGACTTATGCCCAACATTTACCGCTCCATGGATCCTTGCGCGCACTTCAACTTGTGGACAGTATTTATGGTCAGGGACATTGTTTCCAAACCATATGTCATCACAGGCAAGATGCATGCTTCGTAGGTTTTCCTTTTTAAATTAATGGGGATATCCTTTTTTCTCATTATATGACTGAGGTTTCCGAAGGCTGCCCAACCAAGTCCAATTCTTCTGGGTATTTCTGCCACCTGGTTTTCTTTTCCCATTTTTAACTTATGTCCGAGGTAGATGTATTCTTCAACAGTTTAAATTATTTTATCATCAATTTTTATATTTCTGTTCTAGAAACACGAATAGTGAGCCGATCGATTCTTTCTGCCTAACCCTTCAGGGATACGGATGATGGTAGATTAGTTATTTTTTATTGTTGGCTGGTCTTATTCCCTACGATATCTACTGCCACCTAAATTTTGGACTTTTTGTCGGACGATTTTTCCACTCAAGTTTTCCCTGGAAAACTTTTAATTAGTAAGAAACGAATTACTAAATTAACATTTCTTTGAGCGCAAATATGGGCCTTTACCCGTGAATGTTCACTAATTTGAATTTCCTAAAAGATTTTTTAAGAAAAAGGCTTTGATTTAACTGAATCAAAGAAAAGCGAATGAAAGTTAGCGTGAACTTTGTCTGCGACTTGTAAACAATCTCTTAATAAACTTACAAAACGACTAATTAATAAGCAACGATAATGTTTTTGGTAACAAACAAAATATTCGAGAGAACAATTGTATTTTTATGCCGATCCTTCCATATTTAATTTCACGTTTCATGTGGATAGCCACTGTGATTGTGTTAATTTTATTATAATTTTAATTTAAAGTTTATACCTTTAAAAATAAGCGTAAGGTCAAAATTGACTGAGTTATTTTAGTGAGGCACACCAGGTGAAAGCTGCTGAGAATCGCATGGAAATCGTCAGTATTTTTTTAAAAGTCAAGGGACACCACTGTAGATAAAGAGGAAGAACCATTATATGGCGTTGGACTCGATAGTTTGATGTAAGTATAAATAATCGTAGTTTGGAAGATACATCATTTTATAGTAAGAAAAAATGGATTAAAATTTTTAACAGGTTTTTCTAAAACGATTTTCTATGGATTCGAGCTATCGTTAAACGTTACCGATTTGGAAAAATTAGAAAAATTTTCAATGGGTCACCATTTTGTGAAAAATCAAAAAAAAAAAAAAAAACAGCTACGTATAACGAACGTTAGAAAGTTAGTTTTTAAATCCCTTAAGATTATCAGGAATTAGAAAAATACCTTCCTCGACTTTTTAAAATAAATATAAAAATCACAATACATATGAAAATGTATGATAAATGTTTTTTTAAGGTATTTAACCATTTCAACGGGAGATTAAATATACACAAACTATGAGATTCAATTTATCAAATGGAATTATATCAAACTTTTAACTCGCTCGAAACAAACGTAACCTATTTCTGCTTAACTCTGAGCGGGTTGTAATAGAGTTTTGACGTTATATTAATAACGTTTTGATTAATACCGGGTTTCCAAGCGTAACTTAAAAAAATAATTAAAAACGCGTATTTTTTTAAGATGTGATCTCCCACGCGACCGACATTCAGGGACAAAAAGACCAACACCCTCTAGCACAGCCGAGTTCTCGAAATATCCCCTTATTAATCTAAATAAATGGGTAATGAGATGCCCATCTCATCAAAGTTCTAAAGAATTGGTTTCGAGCATTCCCAAAAGAAATGCCGTGGGATAGAGCCACGGATAACTACCATACTCCCTCATGTAGAGATCATTTTCAATTGTGCCATCGTTGGTAAGAACAGAACCGAATATCTGAGGTGTTCCACATTTTTTAAATCCAATCCCTAGGATTGTAACTAAAAAAAAAAATATAAATTAAGTCTCGCAGAAAAATAAGACGCGGGTGTTGAAGAGCGAAAATTAAAACTAATTGTCTGAATTTTTTGTTTTCTCTTGATGTATTTCGGCGTATTGTGCCAAGAATTCTAGATTAGAATTTAACCGTAAAAGAAGCACTCCGAAGGCCTAAGTCGTGAATAAAATATATTTACTAATTAAAATGAATTTCTTGAGAGAACAAAGTCCTCTGTAGGGTGCACATTACTTGTAAAGTCATCATGATAATCAATTGTCCCTCTTGTCGACCTTCGTGGTAGAGTGTTAAGAGCTCCGACTTCCATACCAAAGGTCCGAGTTCGATTCCCGGCGAAAGCAGTGTCATTGTAACACTGTCTTTGCTCTGGTGTAGAATTCTCGTGACAATAATATTGCGATAGATTGGCTACCTATCACATGTCATAAGAATCACAAATCACTCCTTTGAGGGGGTGCCGATTATCTTGCTGGGGGAGGGGTCACTTCACTCCCTCCTGTGCCTCCTGCTGTGCATTATTTCTTTTTTATTCTTTCTCTAACATGTGTTATTTATGTATCAATTGTGTATTTTCATTTGCTGTTGTATTGCTATGTGTGTACGGTGGGACATCGAGGGAGAGTAGCTTAGCTTAAATGTGGTCTGGGTCTCCCTTGGTTGCAAATACATATTATTATTATTTTTAAACGTAAGTCCCGCATGGACGGGGGACGGGCCTAGGGAGTGCACGAGTGAAGCTGACTAAAGGCGCCGCTGCGCCTATAACAGCTTCGGGTAAGCGGAGGGAGCCCTCTATGGCTCGGCCATATTAATAATGTCATAAGAATCAATAGAATAGCTAAAATAAATTGTATACAGTTATTGGGTTCAAACGACCTGTTGTATGCAAGGAAAAATAAAGACTGTTTCTTCACGGTTGTAGGTCATTGGTCTGGTGTAGAATGCATGTGACAATAAAATAGCGCTAGATTAGCTACCAATCACATGTCACGAGAATCACTATGATGGCTATATACCCTTAACATCGATTTGGCTCATGCTGTCATTGATATAAAGAGCGATTCAACAAAATAATAATAATAATAATAATAATGTCCAAACCAACGTTGTGATCCTTTCATAATTTTGTTCATAAAGGCAGAAACATACTATTAACACGCGACGTGGCGTGTTTACTCCCACCATCGGCAACACGTCGATCTAGCTCGTCTGGATCGGGTGGCGTGTGGGTGCATGGCGTCGCGTCGGGTGTTCGTAGTATGATTCTGTCCATAGAAAACAATACAATTTGATTCGACTCAACACGCATCACGTGGCATCGGGTGGCGTGGCGTGTTAATAGTATGTTTCTACCTTTATACTTTATTTCGCTCTACATTTCATTCTGATATCAGCATTTTAAATTCACTTAGCATTATAATCTTATATCGTTTTACCACGCTTAAGGCACTAAGCGGTCACTTATTTCTGCCTACCCCATCAGAGAAACTGCGCCATAGTTAGTTAGTTGAGAGAAAAAATACTTTTCTAAAAATTCTATTAAGAATGGTCACCCTAGTTTATGATCATTAAGGTAACTTCATGTTGAAAAACAGACAAATAAATATGTACTTACGTTTCTCGTGTTTAGATTGTACTTGGGAAACAAGCAGAAGGATCACACCCAGTAATTCACATCCCCTTCTGTCTGTTGGCTCTTGTATCTTCACACATCTTCAGAGATAATTGTTTTGCACCGCTTCAAGATCAAAACACCTTAATGAAATATCGCGGTATACCCTGGAATTAAAATTAATATATAATTTAAAAAATACTTCATTAGTTGATTTAACTTAATTCTATATATTGATGAAAATGTCTGTATTTTGAAAGTTTTGATATCCAAATGAGATTGAAACTTTTTTCTTTGCTAGGGCAAATAAATGAAAGCCATTAACTATCCGCGACAGCGCCGACATTAATTGTTCTTTACTCCGTCACGCAGAACCAACCTGCCTTTGGTGATGCCAGTAGGAAGAGCTATTCGGGCGCTGAATCTAATCATCTCGGATTTGAACATTTTCCGTGTCAGTGAGGCAGTATTCATAAAAAATTATTGCAAATTCTGAAAAGAGTACTGCCTCACTGACGTCGACATATTTGGATTCCTTCTGATATGTAGGATTTTTTGGTCTCATGTTGTTTTATCTTATCTTTGTAACACCGTTTTGTGTCCAAATGAGTCGCCTAAATGTTTTATCGTTTTTTATGTCTCATTTGTGTATCATGTATAAATAAATAAATAAATAAATAAAAATAAATAAATTAAATGGAATAAAACTTCTGGATTTCCGTAGTTTTCTTTAGTATTTTATTTAAATTAAATATATTTTTACGCAAATGTTCAAAAATCTCTTTTTTTACTGTGACATTTTTTAAATACTCGTATATTAATTTATCAGATTATCGAAAAAAACACCAATTTCTGAATGTTTTAATACGTTAAATGGGATTAAAATATTTTGCCTTTAATGGTATTATCATATGCCAATCGAAACGAAAAAGGTAGGCTGGCTATTGCGTTTTCTTACTTTGACTATGGGCGACTCTTAGGGGGTACTACAATCCAGCAAAATACTACCCCGAAGTCAATTTCCTATGTCGTGTCCTCCCCTTGAAAGTTATTATTATTATTATTATTTTAAATTTAATACTTATTTTATTTAAACCATTTAAATCTTGATAAGATGGTAGAAGTATGTATTATGACCTCCGCTACTCCGAAAGTCCCGGGTTCGATTCCGGGGGTGGCACGTGGCAGTGAGATTGTCACACTGTCTTTGGTCTGGTGCAGAATTGACGGGACAGTAAAATGGCGATATATTAGCTACCTATCACATGTCACGTGAATCAATATGATACCCTTTAAATCTATTTGGTTCGCGCTGTAATAATGTAAACAGCTAATGATAATAATAATTTGCCATATAGAACGAAACTGCATGTTTTTTTTTAAATATAATGCGTATTTTTTTTCAATCATTCAAATTTTGATGAGATTGTAGAAGTATGTGAGGAAAGAATAGAATGGCGTTCCATTTTCTCTATTAGCACATGTATCTACGATCATCTCTCGATATCGAGAGGATTTGTGACATTGCACTGAGGATGTTGGGCTTCATCGTCTGGACCGGAAGAATTTTCAGAGATCCTAATGTGCTCAGAGTCCTATACAACACGTTGGTTCGGAGCAGACTCGAGAATGGTTTTGTGACATTAAAACCTCACGAGGTGAGATATTCCGTTATACTGGAGAGGGCTCAGAAGAAAATTCTGAGATAACTTTACATGAGGGAGTATGGTAGTTATTTGTGGCTCTATCCCTTTCTTTTGGGAATGCTCGGAATCAATTCTCTACAGCTTGATGGGCATCTAATAACCCATTTCTTTAGATTAATAAGGTTATATTTCGAGAACTCTGCCGTACTGGAGGATTAGTATTTTTGTCCCCGATAAGTATCTCCGAAAGCGACAGCACAGATTGTTTTACCTACCGGCCGCCAAAACTAATCTGACTTTGGTGACACCGGTGGGAAGAGCAATTAGTCTGCTGAACACGGTCTCCTCGGAGATCGACGTCTTTCATATTAGTGAAAGTACGCTCAGGGGACAAATATTCTCGACATTAGAAAGCATTACCTAATGTCGAACTACCTCTAATGCGTTCTTGGTATTATGTTGAATGTATCTAAGATTTTACCTGTACTCAATAGAAGCCTAAAACATTTATGCTGTTTGTAATGTCTTTTGAGTAAATTAACTTATTTGATTTGATTGATCACAAGAAATTTTATTCATCAATATTATTTTTTTCCAGGTATAGTTTAAATCTTTAGCTTATCTACCATAGCGGTAAAATGAGATATATATTTTTAAATTTCCGTTAATAAATTATGCAATTAGATAAGCAGCAGTTATGAAAAAAAAAGAATTGAAAAAAGAACATTATTTAAAAAAAATCAAATATTCAAATAAGCTCGGCGCCAATTTGCGATGAGAAAAATTCTCCACGCGGATAATTCGAGGGACAGGTCATTTAATGTAATGATTTACCATTTGCTAAAGCTAACAAATCCATCGATTTTCTTAGATTTGGAATCTTATTAAAATGCCTGAATTAATTTATTTCTAAGAACAATGATACTGTCAGCGAAAAGCACCGTTGAAAAGATACAGGGTGTTAAAAATGTATAAAAAAATATATAAAAATGATATAATTTGTTAAAATTTCTTAACTGAGAAAGGACATGTTTATAAGAAATGTTGTAAAAAACAATGTGATAGTGAACACGGAATGTTTTTTTTTGATATTATCATTATTCATCTCGTTTAAACCTTTTTTCATGTATATAAATATAACATATAATACAAAACAATGTTTTTGTATTCTCGCTAGTTGTGGAAACTTAATCAATCATAGAAGCTTTTTAATCGTTCAATAATAGTTACATACCAAAATTAATTATAGTGTAATAAAATATATAATATTATAGTATATATCAAAATAAATTATATCTACTCGTAAATGGGCTTGCACAATGTTATAATTATAAAAAAAATCATAGAGGTTAGATATGAGACACAAATATGAGACACAAATATGAGACACAAATATGAGACACAAATATGAGACACAAATATGAGACACAAATATGAGACACAAATATGAGACACAAATATGAGACACAAATATGAGACACAAATATGAGACACAAATATGAGACACAAATATCAGACACAAATATGTGATACAAATTATGAGACAAAAATATGGGACACAAATATGACACACCAATATGAGACACAAATATGTAACACAAATATGACACAAAAATGACACTAAAATATGAGACACACATATGAGACACAAATATGGGTAACAAATATGAGACACAAATATGACACAAATATAATACAAACATGACACAAAAATATGAGACACAAATATGAGACACAAATATGAGACACAAATATGAGTCACAAATATGAGACACAAATATCAGACACAAATATGTGATACAAATTATGAGACAAAAATATGGGACACAAATATGACACACCAATATGAGACACAAATATGTAACACAAATATGACACAAAAATGACACTAAAATATGAGACACACATATGAGACACAAATATGGGTAACAAATATGAGACACAAATATGACACAAATATAATACAAACATGACACAAAAATATGAGACACAAATATGAGACACAAATATGAGACACAAATATGAGTCACAAATATGAGACACAAATATCAGACACAAATATGTGATACAAATTATGAGACAAAAATATGGGACACAAATATGACACACCAATATGAGACACAAATATGTAACACAAATATGACACAAAAATGACACTAAAATATGAAACACACATATGAGACACAAATATGGGTAACAAATATGAGACACAAATATGACACAAATAGAATACAAACATGACACAAAAATATGAGACACACACATGAGACACAAATATGATACACAAATTTGAAACACAAATATGAGACACAGAAATGTGATACAGAGATGAGACACTAGAAGACAGAAGACAAGACACTGAGAGATCGCTTTGGAAACACCATAATTAGAGAGATATGTGAGAATACAGTAGAGTCTCGATTATCCGACCTTCGGTTATCCGACCTTCCGAGTTATCCGACCTACCGGGGCAATGCCCCTTTCCTTTACCTGACTGCACGCATTATTTTTGCGCGCCAGGCGACACAGTCATACATATTTGAAAAGTTTTCGATGTGCAAATAAAATTAACACATTTTCAATGTCGTTTTTATCATTTTCCGTCTTATCCGACCTTTTCGCTAATCCGACCTTGCCGCGGCCGGTTTAGGTCAGATAATCGAGACTCTTCTGTATTATAAGATGGAGTAGACAGCGAAGGAGGAGGAGACAGCAATTTTGAAAATTATATTAAAGAAATTATTCAAATTGACATAGGAACAAATACACATAAATTACGAAAATTGTACATTTGATATATTATTGTGACACCTGATGATGTCAACATAGGTTGACGAAACAGCTGTCGCGTAAAATAAAAATACAATTATGATACATCATTAAAGTTTTTTAATTAAACAGTTCATAATTTAAAATAGTTTAAATTTAGAACATCCTGTAACGTCCTCCGTCCGGGTGATGGACATAAGGCATTACAGCATCGTTTCTTTGATTAATTATCGAATTTCCGTTAAAGGAGTTTCCGCCATTCTTCAAATAACCAATCAGTGACTGTTTTTTAACCTTTTTATTCCCTAATGTAGCAATCAGGGGGTTGAAGAAAAAACCTTCGCGATCTTATATACACGCGTATTAGTGATGGGATTTCGCTTTACTGGGGGGAACCTTAGTAACTTTTTGTATACAATCCTATGAAGCCAATAATTTATACGGATCAAAACGTCTGTTTTCTAAAAGATTTATTTTATTTTATCGGACTGACGTGTTTCACCTACGTGTTTATTCTTCTTCTTCCTCAGCCTATTCCCGTCCACTTCTGGACAAAAGCCCCTTCCATTCGCTTCCATGTCACACTGTCTTGTGCAGACTGCATCCAGGTTATTCCGACATGTCTGTTCAGATCATCCTTCCACCGTAGTTGCGGTCGCCCTGCACTTCTCCTTGCGTTCCACGGTCTCCAAGTCAGCAGTCTTCTTGTCCATTTTTCATCTGAGCTTCTGACTACGTGACCTGCCCATTGCCATTTAGAGTCGCCACCCGGTGGATGATGTCAGTGACCTTTGTCTTTTCTCTCACCGTATCGTTTCTGACTCTGTCTCTTAGGCTTATTCCTAACATGGCTCTTTCTATGGCTCTTAAGGTCACTCGTAGTTTCTCAGCACTTTGTTTGGACAATGTAACAGTTTCAAGACCATAAGTACCAACTGGCAGAATGCAGGCTTTATAGACTTTTCGTTTCAGGTTATTTTCATTATTTTACGGTTTTGAAGGATGTAACTCATGTTTCCGAAAGCTGCCCAGCTTAGTCCAATTATTATTTTTAGGATTCTTGGCCCAATCAAATATTGTGTCCCAGGTATGTATATTATTGGATATTCTCAATTCTGTTGCCATCCACGTACTTTTATCACGTGTCACAAAGGCACCCCAAATTCGTTAGACTTGAGGGTCTTTTTAATATATCAGCCTGCTTCGTTTTAGAGAAATATTATTCCTTCTGTATTAAACAAAGTATATTAATAGATAAAAGTCTGCTGAATTCGATTTTTAGTGAGATGAACGTGTAATATTATTTGATGATCAAAGCGAAGGAAAAATAAGTAAAAAAATAAAAAAGTTTAAACGTAAACAAATAATTAAGGCTTAGAGATAAATTAAATAGAAAATTTAGCATCATACAAATCTTTTCATATTTTCTCCGCGGTATGGTAGATGAAGTCTAACAAAAAAAGATATTTGATTTATTTTTCATATTTTATGTTTTTCGTACAATTTATACGTTATTTGCTTTGAACATAAAATCAATAAACGTATCTTACATAAAAAATACATTAACTAACTAACTAACCATCACGCCGTCTCCCCGGAGGAATATGCAGAAAATAATGGACTGCCAAAATTTTCTTTCCTGACGTATTTCTCTTGCATCCTCAATATTCATACATCGTGTCATGCACGCGCGTCGATTTCTCTGACTCCTCACTGGACAACATTCAATATTTGATTAATTTAATCGTGTCACGTTTTCCTCGGTCTTCTTCTATTTCAAGTTCCATTTACATCGTTAACATATTCATTTCATGTGTCCAAACCATCTTAATGATCTTTTCATTATTTTGTTCATAACACCATCATTCGCACCGCATTCACCCTGCGAGGGGTGCGATATTAAGTTTCTCTTATGTGTGTTATTCATAACTTTATGCGTTATTAATTAATTATTAACTAACCATCACGCCGTCTCCCCGGAGGAACAAGCGGAAAGAATGGACTTCTACACTTTTCTTTCCTGACGTATTTCTCTTGTTTTCTCAATATTCATACATTGTTTCATGAACGCGCGTCGATTTCTCTGGCCTCTCACGTGACCGACTTCAATATATGATTTATTTGTTCATGCTAAGTTTTCCTCGATCTTCCTATATTTCAGGTTCCTTTTACATCGTTAACATATACCTTTTTACCGTTCTTTCCATGTGTCTAAGCCATCTTGATAATCCTTTCATTATATCCATTCTCATTGTTCTCATTGCTCTATTAAAATATAGCATTACGCACTTAGAGACATTGGATTGCATTTGATTACTGTGACTCCAGTTAACGATATTATTAATGTTGCAGAAATGGCAGGACATGTCACCAGACAGGAAACAGGAAGATGGGCACCCAGAGTTTTGATGTGGAGACCGTGGGAGGAAAGAGCATCCGTTGACCCCAAAAAAGAAGGGCTGATGACCTAATTCCAATCAGGGGAAGAAGATGGATGAGCGTCGCTCAGGATAGAGAAAATGGAGAACGTTTGAATCTATCGAATCTATCGGTGGAGTGACGCCTAAAGAAGAGGAAGAAGAGAACACGTATAAAGATGATAATGATTCTACTATATTAAATATTCTACTCAGTCATAAATAATAATACTAACTTACTAACTAACTAACCATCACGCCGTCTCCCCGAAGGGGTAGGCCGAAAGAATGGACTGCCACACTTTTCTTTCCTGACATATTTCTCTCGTTTCCTCAACATTCATACATCGTGTCATGAATGCGCGTCGATTTCTCCGACTCCTCACATGGCCGACATTCAATATTTGATTTATTTGATCGTGCCACGTTTTCCTCGATCTTCCTCTATTTCTGGTTCCATTTACATCTGGTTACATTTTGTATGTTAATAATACTATATAGTCATAAATAATAATTAATGAAAGCGAAAATGGCCGTTCACAATGGAGTTCTGGTCCCAACCCTTATGTACGGAAGCGAAGCATGGAACTGGCAGAAGAAAGATGAGAGCAGAATAAATGCGGAAGAGATGATGTCCCTAAGATGTATGTGTGGTAGAACAATGTTCGACATAATCTCAAATGCTGATATTAGAAAGGAATGTAGAGCGGAAGAAGGTATTATGAATAAAATTATGAAAGGATCGCTGCGTTGGTTCGGACATATGGAGCGCATGGGTGAAGAAAGAGAGAATACGTTAACGATGTAAATGGAGTACGGAGTCGAGGTAGACCGAGGAAAACATGGCATGACCAAATTAATGTCAGAAGCCGGAAGAATCGTCGTGCGTGTATGACTCGCTGTATGAATGTGGAGGAATCTAGAGAAGTATGTCAGGATAGAGTATTGTGGCGATCCATTCTCTCTGCTTACTCTGCGGGGAAACGGCGTGATGGTTTGTTGTTATAATAATAAATAACGCAGGCAAGCAGTGGCTGATATATCGTGTAACCTGCCAGCGAAAAAATGTGATTTTTTTGGTGTCCTGTTATTAAAAAAAAATTACCGCAACCCAGTTTTTTTTTGCACAACAAATATTTTTTTTTCTTATGAAAAGAATTTCGTTTATAAAATAAACGCATTATAGGACTTCCATCATTCAACCGCCGATAGAAAATATTAAATAAAAATAAAATGACTAACTAACCATCACGCCAATTCCAGATAGGCAAAAATAATGAACCGCCACACTCTTCTTTATTTTCAAATCAAATCAAATCAAATCAGTTTACTTCATCAACAGACATTGCTAAATTAATTTTTAAGGCATATATTGAGAACAGGTAAAATATAATAATATATTGTGTATGGTATACTACCAGAAATGCATGAGAGGTGGTTCAACATTAGGAAGACAGGATACTCTCTAGAATTAAGAGTATTTGCCTTCTGAACGTACTTTCACTTATATGAAAAACGTCGATCTCCGAGGAGACGCGTTCAGCAGATTAATTGCTCTTCCCACCGGTGTCACCAGAGGCAGGTTGGTTCTGGCGGTCGGTAGGTAAAACAATCTATGTTGTCGCTGTTGGATATATCTATCAGGAACAAAAAGATCTCTTCGAAGCTGCAGAGAGTTGGCCCCAAGCATTCCCAAAAGAAATGCTGTGGGATAGAGCCACGGATAGCTACCATACTCCCTCATGTAGAGATACCTCAGAATTTTTTTCTGAACCTTCTCCAGCATAACGGAATATCTCGCCTCGTGAGGACACCATATCACAGAACCACTTTCGAGTCTGCTCCGAACCAATGTGTTGTATAGGACTCTGAGCACATCTTGACATACTTCTCCCGCTTTCTCAACTTCTCGCTGCATCGTGTTATGCACGCACGTCGATTTCTCCGACTCCTCACTCGGTCGACATTTAATATTTAATTTATTTGATCGTGCCACGTTTCCTCGGTCTTCCTCTATTTCTAGTTCCGTTCACAACGTTTTAATATTATTTTTCACCATTTTTCTTCGTCAAAACCATCTTAGTGACCATTCATTATTTTGTTTTTGTGTTGCACTGCATAAGCTTCTTATTTAGCATTTCATCATATACAGATTTACTGCACATTCGCTCTCATTTCTACTGAATTTGTTACACTTTCATCCTTCTTTTGCCAGTTCCATGTTTTACATCTTGTCGACTTTCAGTAAGACCTCCGACATTCATACCGAAGGTACCGGGTTTGATTCCCGGCATTGGCAGTGTGATTGTCACACTGTCTTTGGCCTGGTATAAAATTCACGTGACAATGAAATGGCGTATCTATTACATGATACGAGAATCAATATGTCGGGGTTTAATGCATAACCCAGATAAACATATTTCATGAAGAAATACATGACACGAATAAACACAAAAACGCTGACCCAAGACCTAATTATCAAATTTGATGATTCGCGGGCCCTGAATTCTTCAAGTTGGTCACTAGGTCAGGTCATCGGATCAGGTCATCAGATGATGAAACCAAAGCATATAAAAGCAGTACTTCCGAGTTACTCTTACGACTTCTAACAGACGCGAGATATCGGACTCCCTCCGACGCCGAGCTACGAAGCTAAGGCAGTCCACTCTAAACGTCAGTCAACTCTAAACGTCAGCCAGTATCGCGATCTCGAAGAGACACGAGTCTCCACTACCCAGCCTACGTACAAGAAACCTCCGACGACTCCTCGCTCCAGCTACTCGACGATACCGCTCAGCGAGCCCTCATCCTCTATGACTCACCACCCGGACTCCGCCCCGCTGCTATCGACATCCAGCCACGCTCCATCACGAGTATATCATACAGTTACGTGTAATTACTTGTGATCCGCAATAAACGCTGAAACCTCCACCGTCTTTCAACTCGCACCACCAAATCCCCACAAATATAATGAAAACAAAAAAAAACAAAAACGAATTGTATACAGTAATTGGGTTCAAACGACCTGTTGTATAGAAGAAAAGAATGAATGGAGAAAGAATAATGAAGAAGAATATTCTATTTATTGTTTCTTGAACAATGATGTTTAGTTCCATATTCCATAATTAATATGAATGAAAAAGTCTGTTAGAATATGTCATTAACATAAATTACACTATTATAGAACATCTAGAAAACAGACGTTTTTATACGTATTAATTAAAATATATGTTAACGATGTTTAACCAGGATACAGTAGTGAGATTCTGTAAGACTCAATGTCTCAGGTAGGCTGGCCATGTGGAAAGAATACCAGAGGGTTGAATACCAAAAATTGCTAATTGCTAATTAGCTAATTGGAACGTAGACAAATGCAACAAATCAAAGATCATCAAAATCGGTCCGACCGTTCTTGAGTTATAAATGGTGTAACTAACACAACTTTGTTTTATATAAATGTATAGATTTTGTGGCAGCTGTTGAATGCCGGAAGGCGTCCAATGTCTAAGCCGAGAAGAAAGGATATTGAATCTTAAGGATTTGAATGGCAAACTTTATCCTAGTAAGCTTTCAGTGAAGGAGATTCTACGGTGATAGAATTTCATATCTGTAGCATGCTCGCTGGGTGTGAGGCCCGGCACACTTTTTCCGATATTAATAAAAAGTAGAGAAATAGAGATCTTACGAGAGGGGTTTATTCTGACTAACTTTATTAAATTTGGGGGTTTTGCGCCCCCTGCGAGGGGTGCGATGTTAAGTCTCTCTTATGTGTTATTAATAACGATATACGTTATTAATCAACTTACTTTTCTCCGAAGGGATAGGCAGAAAGAATTGACTGCCACACTTTTTTCCTGATATATTTCTCTAGCTTCCTCAACCTCCATACATCGTGACACGCACGTGCGTCGATTTTTCTGATTCCTTACGTGGCCGACATTCTTATTTTTAAGACGAAGACGAAGATGAAAATTGTTTTTTTTTTTGGAAACAGGATATGGTGGTCGAGGCGTTTATAGGACTTATGTCCTGTCATTGGTTGGGTTAAGCGATCGCTTTATGTAATACAACATTCCCCATTCCGCCCTTCTTACTTATTTTTGTCAATATTAAATATGGATATTTATTTCAGACCATAATAAATGTATCAATAAGGACGGCGACCTTCGTGGCAGAGTAGTAAGAGCTTTGACTACAACCATACCGAAGGTTTCGGGTTCGATTCCCGGCGCTGACAGTGTGATTGTCACACTGTCCTTGGTCTGGTGTAGAATTGTCGTGACAATAAAATGGCGATAGATTAGCTACCTTTTGCATGTCACAAGAATCAATATATCAGCTAATAACAAATTGTATACAGATATTGGGTTCAAGCGACCTGTTGTATAAAAAAAAAAGTAATTTTCAGTAAAATCTTCTTACAGTGCCGTGTCAGGTTCCCCCGATGATGGCGATATCTGTGATGAATTCCTGGGAAGTGTTGCTGGAGTAGTTTACCGTTGTTTTCTCTCAGAATATTCAGCAAGGGTTGCTTCCCTTAGATGGGTGGGTTTATCCAGTCTAAACAGATCGTTATATCTACATAAATGTGAAGAAGTAGACAAGATATAAACATGAACATTGAATTGTATAACAGATTATCATTTGAGAAGCTGTGCAAAAAATCGGCAAATGTAATTAGGTCTCTTTTTGCGAAAACGCTACCTGGGAAGGGCTAATTTAAACCTATTGTCGGAAGGCCACAATGGGCTGGTTGGGAATTTAATCATTGCAGGTAACTCTGGCTCTCAAACTGTGGCTCGGTATCTCATGAGAACATAAACTTTTTTATAATCATTAATTTAAAACAGACCAACCTGAAACGAAAAGTCTATGAAGCCTGCGTTCTGCCAGTTGGCATTTATGGTCTTGAAACTGTTACATTGTCCAAACAAAGTGCAGAGAAACTACGAGTGGCCCAAAGAGCCATGTTAGGAATAAGCCTAAGATACAGAGTCAGAAACGATACGCTGAGAGAAAAAACAAAGGTCACTGACATCATCCACCGGGTGACGAATTTAAAATGGCAATTGGCAGGTCACATAGCCAGAAGCTCAGATGAAAAGTGAACAAGGAGACTGCTGACTTGGAGACAGTGGACGGCAAAGAGAAGCGTAGGGCGACCGCAACTACGGAGGTGGCCTTTGTCCAGGAGTGGACAGGAATAGGTTGAGGAAGAAGAATAGAGTAGCCGCCGGACAAGTACTAACACGTTCAGTTGTATTTCTCTCCAAAAGCGCCTTCTGCTTCTTCCCCATCTTACTATGTCCTCAACACTACAGGCAGACCTTATCGTTTCATGTCTGATACGATCTCTGAGTGTTTTGCCTGCGATGGAGCGTAGGGTTCGCATTTCTCCTAATCAAGCTAATAATGTCCCGCAAAATTATATAAAACAGATGTTTTCATTAAAATATTAATTCCCACTCTTTGAGTACCATTGAATTTAGTACAAGTGGATCGTTTTTTTGTAGGGAAATAAATAAATAAAAACACATTTAACATGGCAATGGCTAAACATTTTGGAACATCTCACGGGAGATTTTTTTGGTACAACTATATGACGGTGTACGGAAGCTATTAGAAGGCCCGATTTAAAATCCAAATAACGTTCTCGGAGCGCAGATGTCACCATTGCTCATAAAATTTGTCTTTTTTATGGTCCGAGGTACTGAATACTTGCACGGGCGTAGCAAAGTTTAGGCAATCCGGGGACCCAGGGGGGTCACAATTTACAGTTCAGAACATGCGAAAAATTACGACGTACCAAAGAGTTTATAACTTGATATTGTAGGGTGATGCAAACAACGTTTATGGTAAGTATTCTCTGTAACATTATTACACAGTGAAATAAAATATAGAAGGTGTCACAAAATAAAGTTTATGTTGCGTTATGTGAAGATGTTAGACGATCTCTTGGTGCCGGAATTGCAAAACTTAACTAACTAACTAACTGACCATTGGCTGAAAGTATCAGTGATCTCCTATATTTTGTTGATGAGTCCGGTGAAGGATTGGGGCTAACAATAAATGTCAGTAAAACCAAATGGATGACATTCGGACGGCTTGACTACAGTGGGTCAGTATTGCATTTGAACAACCGTAACGTAATTCGAGTATGTATTAACTGTATTTAAAAAATGAGTGTAGAATTTGTTTTTGTATTTATAAAAATATTAGAATTGTGGAAGAACATTATAGTATATAAACCCCTTCAGTAATCATTAATAATGATACTATAAACTTGAAACTCCGCCAGATAATTTTTTTTTTTTTTTTGAATTTTCAAAATTGAACTGAAAGTTGATATTATGGTGCATTGTGAGAAAAAAAAGTGTAATTTCATAATTTTATTTTAAATGTTTGACGTTTGAATCATCGCAGCTGTCTTTTGTCTCGCCTCCACATACCAAAAATCGTATTTATTTTCGCCCGAGTATATCCGGCGGTGGCATTTATTGCAGGTTATCAGTTTGCACGAGTTATCGCCCGAGTATACTCGTGCTTGATCCTCAAGCGGTTAAAAAGCAACTTCATGCTCTTTTTGAATTCACATAGATTTTAAACTTTATTTATATTAGTATTCGTCTCCTATTCGCTCGCCCCACATGTACATCATCCGGTCACATATTGGACTGGTAAATTACCATCACTTTGTTTCTTTACTGTTGTTCTTTTTTCGTAATTTCTAATTTCTATCATGTTATGTTCTTATCAATCCTATGCATGTAAATTCTAATTTATATTATGTTATGTTCCTTTCTATCTCATGTAATTTCTAATTTCTCTTATGTTATCCTTATTCTCGTTTTTGTGTTTTGCCGTTATATGTTAGTTGTCTGTCTATTTGCCCAAACTTTTATATTACCTTTGTAACTAAACATGTCATTTTTGTAAAAGCCATTGCGGCGCTTATGTCAAAATAAATAAATAAATAAATAAATAAATAAAATGTATGAAAAAAATATTGTTAAATTTAATACATTTGTATAATCGAATAAGCAAAATTAAAATTAAGGAGTAAGATTTAAAGAATGGATTAAGTTGATGATGGACCCGATTGCTAGGATTCAGGTATCCTTTGTCCTCCCACATATACCATGTACACATAATAGGGGGGAATTTTTTGTTACGCCTCTGCCCACTTCCTGGAATTCAGTATGGCTTTGTACTGAGCCATTGGTTAAATCGTCTGAAATCAAATTGAATGGATTTCTTAGAATTGATTTCAATTTCTTAGGAGAGGAAATGCTCGACGAATTACCAGTATCTCTTTTCGGGAATTTTGATTCTAAATTTGAAGTAAGAAAAAAGGTTAGGCGTTATTAATAATGTATATTATTTTTAATTTATTTTGGGTACAATGCGGCAATTTGAATACACAAATAAAGAATGCAAAAAGACCAATTACATCTGCCACATATTTTACATAATTTTTTCACGCACACAAACACGCACACGCACACGCACACGCGCACGCACACGCGCACGCACACGCACATGCACACAAACACGCACACGCACACGCACACGC
>JAHDVF020001617.1:19849-127020 GCA_022606425.2 Lepidostoma basale | reverse complement strand
TGAAAAGTGGATCCTGTATGATAATCGGAAGCGCTCGTCGCAATGGCTGAACCCTGCCGAACCAGCCAAACCATGCCCCAAGCGAAAATTGACTCCAAAAAAGTTACTTTTGAGCGTTTGGTGGACTAGTGCTGGTGTCGTTCACTACAGCTTTCTTAAATCTGGCCAGACGATTACGGCAGATGTCTATTGTCAGCAACTGCAAATCATGATGGAAAAGCTAGCTGCTAAACAACCGAGGCTGGTTAATCGCTCTAGGCCACTGCTGCTTCATGATAACGCTAGACCACACACTGCACAACAGACGGCTACCAAATTAGAAGAGCTTCAATTGGAATGTCTAAGACATCCACCGTACTCTCCGGACCTTGTCCCAACAGATTACTATTTTTTTCGAAATTTGGATAACTTCTTGCAAGGGAAAAAATTCAACTCCGATGGGGCAGTCCAAACCGACTTCAAGGATTTTATTGATTCCCGTCCGAATGGTTTTTTTAGTAAAGGGATCGATCAACTACCTATGAGATGGCAAAAGTGCATAGATAGCAATGGTACATACTTTGATTAAATAAATATATTATATTTAAAAAAAATCAACTTTATGTTCCTCCCATACAAAACGCCAATTTCATATGTAAGGACCTAATATATTTTTAAATTAAAATTTCGATTTCCCTAAATACAGCCCTGTTAATATTCATATTATTATACGTAGTATACAGGCAGGATTGATACACCGGCATACGAGTACATTCAGGCTCAATGGGACCTAACCATCGAGTATGATACCACATATTATAATACATAAGCGCTATGTACATACCTGCGTATTAACATATTATCTAGAATAAATTAGACTACATTATTCCGTTAACAATGGAGGTCCATTGTGTACAGAGTATCAGAATAATAATTGAACCAATTGTCGGATATATTGTCGGATATATTCACAAGTAATTACCGGTATATACGCCTATTAGCCTATTAGCCAGTAAATACAATATTATAAATACTTAGGAAATTGAAAATTACTTTGTTTAATCCACGAAATATTTAAAAAATATTAAAAAACCCGTCATGTTTCGGAAGATACCTCCATATTCAGGTGTAAAAATATAATAAAAACTAAACAAAGAAAGACTAGTATAAAAAACGCATTTAAAATTCGATACATTAATTTAAATTTAAAAATTAACCTGGGCTATTTATAATAAGTACTAATAATTATGTTTTATCTGATAATGATATAAATTTAAATTATTGTATCGAATTTTAAATGCGTTTTTTATATAAGTCTTTCTTTGTTTAGTTTTTTTTTATATTTTTACACCTGAAGATGGAGGTATCCTCCGAAACAAGTCGTGTTTTTAATATTTTGTGGATTAAACAAAGTTATTTCCAATTTCCTTCGTATATTAATATGGAATTCCACAGTGTTAATGCCTTGGCATTCAATGAAAATTATAAATCATTTGAAAATAATCAAAAACATATTTTTATCTAAAATAAATTGAAATAATTTGTTACTAGATACCGAGTAGGGGAAGTCTGGGATTTACTGATATAAATAGTAAGCTTGAAGAAAGGCAGATGAGATGGTACGGGCATATAAAACGGAGATCACTAAATAACACAGTAAATAGAGCATTGTCTGTGAATCTTCCTCGTCAACCATCCAGACCTAGGAACATGTAGATAATTCAGTGCAATAGCGTCTTGCAGAGAAATGGTTTGAGTGAAGAAATAAATAACTCTTACCATTAAATAAATCTTTATAACATCTGTGAGATCATGTAAACAATTTTATATAATTTTTAATGTGTATATTTGTAATATGTATCACTGAAGAAGGATTGGTTGTCCGAAATATGTCTATATAATTTTATTTTTTTAATGTAAGTGTTGTATAAGCAAAGTGTATTTAAAAAAGATAAATAAAGCAGTTACAACACAAAGTATAGCGAATATAGAAGAAATTTTATATCATTGTTCAAGAAACAATGAATTTTTTAAACGTATTATTAAAAAATGCAGAACTCAGAGAAAATAATTTCAGAAATAACTTAAAATAGCCCCATTGCAACAGTATACAAATAACTCACTTAAAAGCGAGAAAAATTACTTCGCTCGAAATTTTATTACCATGTACGACATAGGGGCGAATCAAATAAACATCTGAACCGGTGTAACTGAGAAAATTTATATACCTATGATATTTTTACGTATTCAAATTGTTCGCATTAAAATTCACACCGCAGCGTGGCGTTGTTTGTACACCCGCACACCTAGACATATAATCTTGTCTATGTGTATATAAAACACACACACAATCACCTGCCTTTGATGTAGACTTCCAATTTGAGGGTACACCTCAAAAGCTCTTGCCTCTGAATGTCTCCGTATCTACATAATTCAAACAAGGACAATCTAGTCTCTACAGATATGATCATTCTTCTATTTGATATAAGCCTGAAACTAAGGTAAGATTTATCTTTAAACTAACAAAATTATAATTAATACCTACGAATGAAAACGTCCGTTTTCTGGATACATTTTATTTGCGTTTGCCTGTATTAGGCATTATTAAATGTGACATTTGATAATGCCTTAGACAGGCGTAGCATGTCATTCACATAAAATATTGATGGTTGAGGTATTAGTTTTGTTAAACTCCATTATTAATGTATAGTAAAAACGAATGTTTAGTGGTTTTACTTGGATTTAATTTATATAAATAAACTGTCAGCTTACTCACTCTTAAACTGTCAGCTTGAGAATGACACTATTTATATAATTAATATTTGACACTATTTATATAATTAATATAAATTAAATCAAAATTCAAAAATTCATATAACTATGTAATAGTATAAGGGCATTAATTTTAAAATTACGTTTTAAAATTCGAAAAACAAAACTCTTTTACTAAGAACCTAACAGCCTTTTCCGCGAAAATGCTCGTGTCAAATTTATGTCTGCATAATTCAGTAACATATTGAGAATCTTGAAAGTCTTACGGGGAGATAAATCTCGAACACTTTTAGGGGTTGGGGTAGTCGCACTTAACCGATTTCTAAATCCCTCATAAAATTTGTTCCAAGTTTGAACATTTTGAATAAAGGAGTCTACAATGCCAGCGAGAACATATTTCACGAACAGGTTACAAACATAAAAAATGGCACTTTTCATATATGCAGTATATGAAAGTAAAAAATAATCACGGAAATTTGAAAATATCCTATGGATAACGCATGGGTAAAGAAAGCATTGTTAAAAAAAGTATAAAATTTCAACACTGTGAATGGAGTATGAAATCTAGGAAGACCGAGGAAAACATGAATTGAGCAGATTAATCAAATTTTAAAGGCCGACCATTTTAAAAGTCAAAAGAATCGACGTGCGTGTATGCCTCGTTGTAATAATGAGTTTTTTTAGGATAGATTAGTGTGGCAGTCCAATATCTCTGCCTACACCTAGAGTACGTGGGTCTTTTTTTACATACAACAGATCTTTTGAACCCAATTACTGTATACAATTGGTTATTACCTATTATATTGATTCTCATGAGATGTGAGAGGTAGCTAATCTATCGACATTTTAATATATAATAGTAAACACGTTTGCTTAGTGGTTTTACTTGGATTTAATTTATATAAATTGTGACAAATTTGACATTCACAAAAATGAAGACTCCCCGATCGGTTGCGGGAACGACACTCCGAGACAGAATAAGAAATTCTGAAATAAGAAAAATCTGCAATTTAGAAGATGTCGTGTGATGGGGAAGACTGAGAAGACGCTACTGGAGAGAGTTCTGAAAGAGTGATCAATATAGCCGCAAATAAAGTACCAAGAGGAAATCGACCGGCAGGAAGACCACCTAAAAGATGGCGAGACAGTTGGACATCTGTATCCCAGGAACAGGCTCCGAGAAATAACAGGACACAGTCCTAAATAAAGCAGAAGAAGTGACAAATTTGTTTCGCCTTGCGAGGGCATTCTCAAACTGAACCTAATCGCCAAACAGTGTGTCCTTATATTATAACACAGTGTGTTACTGTTTATTATTATGTATTGAACCACAAAAAAATCCTAGAAATTCAGATGTAAATTTATCTATCACTCATCGTTTTATTTAACAACTCAAAAATTTGCATTAAATACTTTCTCCCCCACCCTTAAGATTTCTAAATTCAATATAAGGACAAACAACCACATAAATAGTCCATTGTTTTGGCCGAAACACTATGATACTCCAACATTATTACTGTTAAAATTTATGACACTGTTATGATATCACAATTTATTTTTATTCACTGAGAATGCCGCGACAGCTGTTTCGCCAGCTGATGTTGGCATAATCATGTGTTACAAAATTTTTTATCATCCTGATCAAAAGAAAATCACCATGGAAAAAAGTTTTTTGTAACACCTGATGATGCCAACATCGGCTGTCGCTACATTCTCAGTGAATAAAAATAAATTGTGATATTACAACAGTGTTATAAATTTTAACAGAAATATAATGTATCATCGTTTTGAGGAAAAGCGTAATTGAGGAACTTTAACAAACCCTTATTTATTGTATCATAATGCTTATAAATACGGTGCAGGTTAAGATGTAACTACAAACAAGGCTTATACGTATTTAAAAATATTAAGTTCACACAATCGTTTAATCTTGTTAAAAGTTTTCCCCGATTAAAGCGGGAAATGCAAGTAATAACAAGTCACGTAGATAACACATCTAATGCCATCTACACGCGTTAATCGCAGGCATTTTTACCACTACATGAATTTTAACTGTGTGAACATAGCGCGGGCCAGCGGAACTTGGCAAACGCTCGGAGCCGCGCGATTCTCACGTAATTCCAAGTTTGGAAACGGGAACTTTTGTCGTTATGCACAAAGTTGATGGCTGACGAGAGCGGCGGAGATTACCGGCTGGATGTACCTGCCGTCAGAGCCGCCGTTGGTTTCAATTTTCCCGCCGTGCCGCCATGACGTGAGCGGGAAAGTGCACGCCGCCACTGGAAGAGTTGCCAAATGAAAATAATACACCATAGCTTATATGAGGGTACTATTTGCAAACCCGGCAAACTCCACCAACAATCAAAAGTGAGATATGAATTGGGTCTTATTCATAATACATTTGCACACAATTTTTATTGATTTTCAGTTTCAAATTCGGCTTCATTTTGAAGATTGCTATTAAAATATAGGGTTTGTTGAAAACATGGTAACCTCCACTTGAGTGTTGCAAAGCTGGCAAACTCCGAAATGAAATTCATTATTTTACTTTAATTATCAACATAATGATGATTATTTCATGGCTTATTTGATTTCTTTTAAAATACTAACTGGTTGAGATGAAAAAAATAAATATCGTAAAAAAGTGTATTTTATTAGCGTATCAGTTTTTTGCGATCTACTCAAAACATCTAATGATGGATTTTGCCAGGTTTGCAACTAATGCCCTCATATGTGCACAATCTAAAAACAACATTTTGTTTTAAATTGTTTTTATTTTGTTATTTTATTTTTTATTATTGGATTTAGATTTATTTTGTGGATGTTGGACTATCGATGTGTGCGCGGGAGATGCCAATTGGTGGCGATGAGGTTCGCAACCCATCACACCGCGTCTCTGTCTCTGGTCTTCAGGGTAATGTGGTGAGCACCACCACATTACCCTGAATATGGAGACTGCGACTATCTCCGAAACATCGGTCGAGACGGATAAATCACACGTTGTTACCCAAAATCACACAAAACATATTGCTGATAACCGTGAAAATCTACGCAATTATTTGATAATGCCTTAGAAGGGCGAAACATGTCATTCCATCTAAAATATAATAAAACTCCTAGAAGACGGACGTTCTCATTCATATTAATTATTTAATATGCAGTTTTACGTCATTGAATCAATCATCACAAACAATAAACATTGTGTCTATTGCGTGTAATAATATTGATAAGACGATTATTTTGACGACCTTTGTGGCAGAGTGATACGTATAAAAGCTATTTCATGACTTTCACACCAAAGGTCCGAAAGTTCGATTCCCGACGATGGCAGTGTGATTCTTACGCTGGTTTTGGTATGGTGTAGAATTCTCGTGACAATAAAATGGCGATAGATTAGCTTCTTCTCAATATAATAGCTAAAACAAATGGTATACAGTAATTTGGTTCCAAAACGATATTATTGTACACAAAAAATAGACGGGAGTATATTGTTTCAATAATTGTGGACATTTTATTTCATTTTCTGCACATATTTTTATTTATTTACGTCGTATTGAAAGATGTTGATATTAATTTATATTAATAGGTAAAGTGGAGGGACGTCGGGGAGTTGGTAGAAGACAACTGTCCTGGCTGCGGAACATCAAAGAATGGACAGGAATAACGAGAGTTCAGAACCTGTTCCAAGTGGCGTAGGGCAGAGATGCCATTGCTGCAGTGATCGCCAACGTTTGGGGGATCTGACACGGCATCGAAGAAGAAGAATGATGTTGAGCTAGATTTAATGCGAATAAAATTGCGGAAAAAAACGTGTGCTTAAAAAAGATTTTTTTTTAACTACGTGATATTTTTATTGTACCTTTGCAGGTAAAATCAAATTACTAACTACATCCTTGAAAAACAAATTTTATGAATTATCCATTAATCTTATTAAATATGAATTGCTTCTGCTCTTAATTTGTGGTATGGCATTATTAAAAAAAAATTTAAAACACTTTGTAAATGTTTTCAAAATTCTTCTGGGTTACAAACCAAACTGACTAATTCTTACGAAGCTCCGGCCGGAGCGAAACCGGTTAGTTTGATAAAACAGAAATAAAGTAGTCCATTGTTTTGGCCGAAACACTATGATACTTTAACATTATAAGCAGTAAAATTTAAGAACTTTGTTTTATGTATCACAATTATATTTATATTTTTCGCGACAGCTGTTTCGTCAACTTATGTTGACATCATCAACACCCGATGATGTCAACATAGGTTGACGAAACAACTGTCTCGAAAAATAAAAATACAATTGGGATATATAAAACAAAGTTTTTTAATTTAACAGTTTATAAATAAAGAAGTGAAAAAACAAATAGATTTTTTTTTATATTTATATAAAAAAAACTATCTACTCAAAGATTATTTTGCTTTAAGTATTCTTAATCTAATTATTTTACAGCTAAAAGTTGACGAAAAGACGCTTCCATACGACCCTTATGTATGGAAGCGAAGCATGGAACTGGCAAAGGAAGGATGAAAGTAGAATAAATGCAGTAGAAATGAGATCTCTTAGACGAATGTGTGGATATTCTGTGTATGATAGAGTGTCGAATGAAAATATAAGAAGTGAATGCGGTGCGAATGATGGTGTCATGAACAAAATAATGAAAGGATCATTAAGATGGTTTGGACATATGGAAAGAATGAATGAAGAAAGAATGGTAAAAAAATTATATGTTAATGATGTAAATGGAACCAGAAATAGAGGAAGACCGAGGAAAACGTGGCACGATCAAATAAATCAAATATTGAATGTCGGCCATGTGAGGAGTCAGAGAAATCGACGCGCGTGCATGACACGATGTATGAATGTTGAGGAAGCGAGAGAAATATGTCAGGAAAGAAAGGTGTGGCAGTCCATTCTTTCTGCCTACCCCTTCGGGGAGACGGCGTGATGGTTAGTTAGTTAGTTAGTTTCTAAAAGTTGAGGGTTCGAGTTTCGATACGGAGAAGTGATATTTTATGTTTACATAACATTGTGATTGTTTTTCATAATATTTGGTTTTGCTCTTTAACATTTTTTTTTATGTATTCAAAGATTATTTTGCTTTTTCCACGAAGCATTCTGAAATCTAACCTCTTTTTCTGAGGTTAATAATTTTACTACTCTACATTGCTTCATTCACACGCCATTGCGTTCATACACTTGTTACTAAATAAACCATGGGTGTACGTGATCCGCCTGTAGTTTGGCGGGCGCCTACCTACGTTCGCACTCCAGGGGCGTACGTGGGCGGGGGGAGCTAATCCAGAGGGGGGCCGGGGGGAACACGTGACCAGCATGCCTCCCGCGGCGGCCATCTTAGAGTGACGTCACTCCGTGGCTGCGGGATCATGAGATTTCTCCGTGAAAAATGAAGATAGGAAAGTGCCTACCTATTTAAAGCTCCGAGGGATTGTAACGTAATGAAATTCAAAGATTTTTAATGTATAAAAAAAAAGTTTTTTGGTCACCAGAAACTTATGTCAAAATATTTTTTTTTAATGATAATATTTTGTTATTTTAATTTATATCATTGTATATTATTTGTTTGAGATTTATTTTGTGGACGTTGGACGATCGAAGTGTGCGCGGGAGATGCCTATTAGCGACGATGAGGTTCGCAACCCATCACACAGCGTCTTCCTCGGGGGCGAAAAGAGAAAGAGGGAGTGCCGCAACGGTTAAGTGTAACAGTCCATTATTTCTGCCTACCCCTTCAAAGAGGCGTAATGGTAAGTTAGTTAATTTATATTCTAAACAAATGAATAAAACATCTTATTAAAATTTTTACTTGTTATTTCGTAAATGTAAATTATTATATAATTAATACGAATGAAAACGTCTATTTTCTGGAAGTTTTATAATATTGTATGGAAACGACGTGTTTAATCTTGATATTTCACCTTCACATTTATAAATGCGAATCAAAACGAAACGTGTCATTCCCATAAAATATAATAATACTTCAAGAAAAGAGATTTTTTCATTGTGACCGTTATAATTTTGAAACATTTTAACACCTCATGATGCTAACAATGTTTGGCTTAACCGATAATTTCATAAAAAATAATAAATTGTTATTCATCATTCATCAAGTGTTTCAAAATTAAAACAATTAAAAATGATTGTTAAAATAATCGTATGATCACCTATTTAGCTGTACATATTTTACCGCAGTACCTCTTAAGACGTACAATTTTGCGCACCGAGTCAGTCACGTTAAACACGTGTAACCGCGTGCATGGTGCAATTAACATGGCCGGAAGTATCAATTATCGCCACCCAGAGGTCGCTAGCGAACCGGAAGCGCCCGACCTCCATCTTGTATTGGGGGCACGTAGTCCCTAAACCCAGTCGGACATCTAGCGGCCGAATAGTGAAACCTATCGGGGTGAGTTTTCAGTAAACACCCAAGTAAATATATACGAAGAAAATCTATAGCTTTAGCTTCACGTCTGCGTTTTAAAGATTATAATAAAAATAAATAACACATAATTAACTAACCATCACGCCGTCTCCCCGAAGGGGTAGGCAGAAAGAATGGACTGCCACACTTTTCATTCCTGACATATTTCTCTCGCATCCTCAATATTCATACATCGTGTCATACACACGCATCGATTTCTCTGACTCTTCACGTGGCCGACATTCAATATTTGATTTATTTAATCGTGCCACGTTTATCTCGGTCTTCCTCTATTTCTAGTTCCATTCACATCGTTAACAAATATTTTTTTTAACATTCTTTCTTCATTTATTATTTCCATGTGACCAACCATCTTAAAGACCCTTTCATTATTTTGTACATAACACCATCATTCGCACCGCATTCACTTCTTATATTTTCATTTGACACTCTATCATACACAGAGTATCTACTCATTCGTTTAAGAGATCTCATTCCTACAGCATTTATTCTACTTTCTTCCTTCTTTTGCCAGTTCCATATATAATGGTCGGTATAAGAACACCATTGTTCACTACCATTTTAGCTTTTTTGGATATGTTTTTGTTTGCGATGACAACTTAAAGTGCACCATTCACTTTGTTGCCTGCCCCAACCCTCCTTTCAATATCCCTCTCCACTCGCCAATATTTTGTTAACATACTACCTAAATTCACGGAAATGTTGCAGACTGTCATGATTTCTTCTTTTTCAAAAATCATTACCTTGGATTTATTCACATTCATTAAATGATACATTACAATATTATAATAAATAAAATGTTTAACCACTTCAATACCGTAAGGCCACTGGTGGCCGCTACGTAGGCGCACCATCAAAACCGTAAGGCTATTTTGCATTAAAAATGATTCCAGTAGGAATTTTAACAATTTTATATTATTTTGGCTAGCGACAACTATTCACTATCTCTGCAAGAAAAATGAACCTTTTGACGTTGGTCGATCTTATTGAAAAGGGGAATTTGTAGAAGTCGAGCACTTATGGTGAGATTGATATAAAGGATCAAAAGTATATCACTTGAAAGAATTGAATTTCAAGTGATAATAGACAAGAACTGATACAACATGCTTTGATTTTTTTAATGTTTGCTTTTAATAAATATATTTTTTTATAAAAATGTAAAAATTATATTAATTTATGCTACTGACAACCCTGAAAGAAAAATCAAATATACGGAATATCGATAATGCAACTTGAAATTTTTAAACTTGATATATCATTTTATAGGTAAACTTTATACATAATGCATGAAATCCATTAGCTCTATTTTTTTTAAATAATTTTAAAAAATGCGGTATGTGAGTATTCCTAAGCTTAAAAAATCACGGTACTTAAACGGTTCATATGCATTGTTATCAAGAACGTAAAATAAAGCGACATACCTGTGATAATCCTAGGTAAATAGATACTGTCTCTGAGATGTACAGAAACCTTCCATCTGCAGCCACTGATAATGCAAATCCATCCAACGACTGAAACAAAAAAGATAAAATTTGAATATAATACACTATCAAAACATATGGTTAGTAACATACGTTTTCAAGAAGTAATTAAATTTTTAATTGCTAAGGCACTATTTTCCTATCTTATAAAAAGACAAAACATGTCATCCAAAAAAAATATAATTATTTTTGTTATTTCTTGAACAGTGTTGTAAAACTCAATATTAAATAATTGAGTAAGTCAATTTGTTGCTTCTTTTGTGAATTATGTTGATTGTATTCTGACATACTTCAATGGTAACATCTTCTTTTTTTAAGTAATTATGCTGATTTCAAGTAATTCTAGTTAATTCTTCTTCTTAAAAATATTTTTAGAATAATTCTTGAAAGGATAAAGAATGAAAATCTGTAAAATAAATAAAATCAATTTACAGGGGTGTGTGAGCCTTTAATTGGAATGAAAACAGCTGATATAATTTTTTTTATTTTAATATATTTTACGGGAACGACAAGTTTTGACTTGCTAAGGAATTAAATTATCTCTTAGCAAGACGAAACAGTTGATTTACAGAAAATAAAACAAGTCTTCTAGAAAAAAAACAATTTCAATCGTATTAATTCACTTGACTTTATGGTTCGATGTGTCAAAATAATCACTTAAGACTTTCTTATTATTATTATTATTATTATGTTGAATCGCTCTTGACATCATTACAGCGCGAGCCAAATCGATGTAAAGGGTAAAGTATGTATATTGATTCTCGTGACATGTGATAGGTAGCCAATCTATCCCCATTTTACTGTGAATTCTACATCAGACCAAAAACAGTGTGATAATCACACTGGCATCGCCGAGAATCGAACCCGAGACCTTCGGGGTGCCAGTCAAAGCACTTACCACTCGGTTACAAAGGTCGTCGAGAACCACTCGGTTACAGATACATAAAGGTTTGTTTATTCGTGATACGTATACGTAAGTACCTGCGATTGCAAAGCCAGCAACCTTTATGAAAAACTAATGTTCCAATATTTAAACGAATTAAAAAAAAAACATTTTCGAAAGCGATAAGCGCCCACATGTCGAACGAATTGCGAAAATTGGGTTCGGTTTTTACACTTTGATTTCGTGTGAAACGGACAGAAACTGTATTCAAATAGCACGTGTTATCATGGTGTTCATTGCATAAAAAAATAATTTCATAGCATTATTATGTTCGCCTTGGGTAAGGAGAAATCTCGGGCCAAAAGATAAAAACCAATAACTTTTCACAACCTACGCATGTATCTTATTTTACGCAAATTAGTAAAACGAAGTTGCACACCCGAGTCTCGTATCGATGGTGGCGTAATTTCAAGGCATACACAATTGCTGCTATAAAATGAATTGAATGTTTGTCAACCTGCATCGTAGAGAGTATGAGCTAATCGGTTTCAATCACACTAACTAAAAATATGACTGTAACTTAAATTGCTCGATACAAGTTCATTGCAAAATATGTAAAAACTTCAGATAAACTCGGGCGTTAACACTGTGGAATTCCATAATGATGAACTTTTTATGAATTAAAGTACTGTTTTTTCCAATATTTCTCGATATGTTTCGAATGCTTTACACTTTCATCATCAAGAGAACGATATAAACTAAATCAAATCAAATTTAATTGTATCTCAATAGAGACGAAGACGCAAACTGAATATGGATGATCAAGGTGTTTACAGGACTTATGACCTGTCATTGGTTGGGTTAAGCGCACGCTTTATGTAATTACAACATTCCCCATTCCACCTTTGTTATGATCATGCATGACAAATTTTCGGAAGATGTATACATACTTCAAAATCCATACCTATCTTCACGTGTCAGTTTCAATTATCCATCTATGTAGATTTGGTTGCACTTGTGAATACATTCAAGATTAACTTATACAACCGACCCACTAACGCCATCTATGGAGAATGATTTTCAGCATTTAGCAAACTACCTTATTAACACAATGCGAAGGCTGTAGCCCATAAACGCATTGTTTTAGAAGTCGCCAGGAGTATTATTCCATTCTAATTGCCAAATAGTTGACCAGAATAATTACAAATATTTTCTCAGTAGGTATCTCAATGGTTTGCGTCTTCGTCTCTATTGAGATACAATTAAATTTGAATTGACCACCCTTTGGTGAAAATCCAGAATTTCGTATACGAGTACAAGTATAAGTATACATTCACAAAAATAAATATAAATCAAATCAGTTTATTTCATCAATAGACATTACAAAATTAATTTTTAATGCATCTTTTGAGAACAGGTAAAATAATATATTGTGTATAGCAGTGATTCTTAACGGGGGCCCCAGCGCCCCCTTGTGGGCGTTTTAGAGGTCTGGGGGGGCGTTTATATTTTTTTAGAATTTAGGGGGTGCTGCAGGAGTTCCAGTGGGCGTTATGTCGAAATACAAAAATAAGGTATTTTCACATTTCCTTCGTGGTATTTAGTTGAAAAGAGTTTTAGTGCAGTAATATTTAAAAAAAATTCACGAAATCGATTACAAATAAGCCAAAGAGGAGATATGAGATTGTATTTAAGTCAATTTGAACCTAATATTACGAAATTGGCGCAATCACATGAGGCTCAAGGATCTCCTTAATTTTTTTTTTTATAAAAATTTCATATTTCGTATTCAATCATGTACTTTTTTATTAAAATAATATTATACTCGTAATGTTATGTGTAATGTTAATATGACAAAAAGGCAATAAAAACATAATTTTTATAAAAATAATCACGTGTTTTATTTTTATTTCTCCTATTTTTTTTATTTATAGTAGGAAATCGATTGCATAAAATATATACGAGAGAAAGTACGTGGAGAAAAGTGTAAATTTTGAATTTCGCATTTTGTGGGGGGGGGGCACTGGATAATTTTAACGTGGTAATTCTTTCGTGGGGGCGATTCTTTCAATACGGTTAAGAAACACTGGTGTATAGTATACTACCAGAAACGCATGAGAGATAGTTCGACATTAGAAAGACAGGATACTCTCCAGAATCACGAGTATTTGCTTACTGAACGTACTTTCACTAATATAAAAGACGTCGATTTCCGAGCAGACCGCGTTCAGCAGATTAATTGCTCTTCCCACCGGTGTCACCAGAGGCAGGTTTGTTCTGGCGGCCGGTAGGTAAAACAATCTATACTGTCGTTGTTGGAGATATCTATCATAGACAAAAAGCCGAACATCCTCCAGCACGGCCGAGTTCTCGAAATATCCCCCGAGTAATCTAAAGAAATGGGTTATGAGATGCCCATATCTTCGAAGCTGCAGAGAGTTGGAAGCTGCTTCGATACATGTCGACAAAAATAAACTCAAAAGTGGAAAAAAACAGTGATTTAATTTATTAAATAATAATTAAATAAAACGATGTTTTTTAACTACTACCACTTTTGTCTTTATTTCGACAGCGACCGGTTTCGACAGGCTCGGGACTTATTCATTAAAAATTGTCATTAACTAACAAACTAACTAACCATCACGCCGTCTCTTTGAAGGGGTAGGCAGAAAGAATGGACTGCCACACTTTTCATTCCTGACATATTTCTCTCGCTTCCTCAACATTCATACATCGTGTCATACACGCGCGTCAATTTCTCTGACTCCTCACATGGCCGACATTCAATATTTGATTTATTTGATCGTGCCACGTTTTCCTCGGTCTTCCTCTATTTCTGGTTCCATTTACATCATTAACATATAAAAAAATTTACCATTCTTTCTTCATTCATTCTTTCCATATGTCCAAACCATCTTAATGATCCTTTCATTATTTTTTCATTAATATTGTTTGTAATTTCTGTTGAGATAATTAACTGATTTTATTTGATTTGAAGATGCGTTGATGTGTCAATAAGAGTATGTACTAAAAGTCCGCTACAACTTAACAATCTTGTAACTACGAAAATAGCTATTTAATTTAAAAAACTAACTAACTAACTAACCATCACGCCGTCTCTCCAAAAGGGTAGGCAGAAAGAATGGACTGTCACACTTTTACGGATGCGGCACTCCATCCTTCTCTTTTCGCTCCGCGGGAGACGCGGTGTGATGGGTTGCGAACCTCATCGCCAATATTTAATTTAAAATGAGAACAAAATAAGGTCTCTCCATAGATGCATCGTGTTATTATTTTACTTTGTGAAATTCAGTAGTGAAATCTATGCATTGAATTGCCTACAAATGCTACTGGCTATGAGTAATCAATCCATAGCACCCAGTTGCATAAGTTCGGCTCGAAAATGCTTCCACGAATCCGTGAGCAAACTGTATCACCACGTTTACAAGGCGTCACCTTGTCCCCAACTCGGCGCTCTTGCTGCAAAACACCCACGTAAAAAAAACGGGAGCACGTCTCCGAAGTTGTCGTGTAATTCGTATCTTAGAAATGGCGGGAAAAAATCGCAACCAGGGTCAATGGTAGGTGCGCGGAGAAAAAATGGTTTTGTATGCGAGAGGTGAGGAAAAAACCACGTTATGTATGACAGTAAACAAACTTATTTCAGGCATGAGTGACTTCTGGGTAAAAACTACGCCAGCAATAATGATACATATCCAATTTAATGCTCTGTGATCAGGTCAGGCGGTTACCTAATGACGTTTAATAAATTGCGGGAGAAAAAAATACTATTATGAATCTATTATTTTTGCAACCGTATATGTAAATTGAATTCTAAAAAAATACGTAATTTTTATTTCGAAGTAATTTTTCACAATGCGATTTGACAATCATGCAACTGATGCATATTAAATTTTACGACTAGCTTTCACAATCGAAAGCTCTGAAAACGTAATTCATCTCCTAGCTTTTTGAATTGTTGCTTACACTTGGACTTAGACATGGATCTTCTGGCTTACAGAGGTTCAGCCCATGTGGCTATTCCTCTTACGTCTGATGGGAACATTGTTGGAAGGTGATTTGGTGGGTTGTTAGTTTATGAGGGGGCATGATTTGTGTGGCCCGGAGTGTTCCTCTGAAGGAGGATCGATTTGGCGGCTGGCGCTGTTTGGGTCGTAATTTGACAGGTATTTTATTGTGGGGTTAGGATGTGAAGGGAGTCCTTTGTAAAAACGTCCGGCAAGTTTCAGAATGAATTCATCTATCATCGGGATTCCCGATTCTAGGTGCAGTTGTGTGATCCTGGTCCATGAAGGCGCACCAAGCGATAAACGGATAGCCTTATTTTGCAGGATTTGGAGTTTTCGTATGTGATGTTGCTTACATATTAACGTAAAACTGACTATTGAATGTGTTTCTTCTATATTCCTCATCACATTGTGTTGTAGAATCACATTTGAGTATATTTTTTTAAAACATTGTATAGGGTATTTTTTAAGAAGTTTGTTTTTCAAACTGGCAACATTTTTTCTACACACTGTCAATTTGACAGTTGACAATTGATTTGTAGTAAGTACTTTTTACGTTTTTAGCATGAATAGCCTGACGTCAGAACAGCGCTTGAAAATTGTGCAAATTTATCTTGAAAATCATGGTTCGGTTCGCCAAACTTATCGTGCACTACGTCCATTTTACGGTCGACAAAATCGTCCATCCGAGCAAGTTATTCGGAAGGCCATGGATCGTTTTCACACCACGTACACTATAGTGGATAATACGCATCCACAAAGACAATTGTCGAAAATTAGACTTCATGATTGCGCTTCATTCGAGCCAGCCGTGGCGCTCATATGCCCGAAATCATATTTAAACAATAATGGCATAAAATTATCTATTAAATTAAGCCAATATCATATACATTAACATTATTTTAATGCGTTTTTTTTTTCATTTTGAAAATGTATTGTATACCTCTAAAAAAACATATCCTATATCTTCACAACACTTTAATAACACTGTTTACAAACATGTTTCGGGTGGTTCTCATCCTTCTACGGTCAACAAATTTACGGTCAATAAATAAGAATCATGTCTTTGCACAGTGAAATAAAGAGTTTTGAAAATACGATGTTTTTTCAAAGTTATTCAAATGTGATTCCAAAACACGAATGTGATGGCGAATATAATGTACAAGAAAATATACTATAACAATTTTCATAAAATTCATTCCACATTAAAACGAATAATCATGACATTTGTTTTTTTTTATAGTAATTATATATATTATTATATTATTATAAAAACGTTTGAAGTTTTACAGTAAAACAATATTTTGCAAAAAAAAAATGGAATACCTACAACCTACATAAATAATAATAATAAAAAAACGATAAAAAAGACATCATATGTAGTTGGTATTATGATTTGATACCACATGCATTTTATTTAAAGCATTTAAAATGTTATATTTAAAATTAATTACTTAGTCCATTGTTTTGGCCGAAACACTATGATACCTTAACATTTTAAACTGTTAAATAAGAACTTTGTTTTTTGTATTACAATTGTATTTTACTTTACGCGACAGCTGTTTCATCAACCTATGTTCATATCATCAGGTGTTACAATAATGTATCAAAAATCTAACAGTTCAAAATTAATTACGTTTATGACGTAACATTTTTTTAACGTGTAGATCAAATATTTTTCTATTTTCCGGGATCAGAATTTTTTCCAAAATTTGATTATCGTTATAGGTATCATAATAAATCATTTGTCACTGTGTATTCGTTATAGGGGTTGTTTAGACTATTTTTTACCATTTATGGGTTCTATGTACATATAGTTTTATTATATTTGCAAAATATTCCTTATTAATTGTAAAATTAGTAGATAAATGCATGACCCTTACGTTAAGAGCAGCAAGGAAATAACTGGCATATTTCTTTTCATAAGGTTTTATGTATATTTCCTTTGATATTCCTTTTTTTCACCCTTTACATCGATTTGGCTCGCGCTGTAATGGTGTAAGGAGGTTTTTCAACAAAATAATAATAATAATATGTATATATTGAATTTACAGTATACATTTTATGTTCCAGGATAAATGTGTATAGCCCCTATTTTAATTTGGCTGTCATATATGCAATTTGAGTGTCATTTGTAAGATATAAACTGACAAATGACAACCAAATTAAATCGTAATTAAATAAAACGATGTTTTTTTAACTACTTCCACTTTTGTCTTTATTTAGACAGCGACCGGTTTCGCCAGGCTCACTGGCATCGACAGACTGGAGCCTGGCGAAACCGGTCGCTGTCTAAATAAAGACAAAAGTGGAAGTAGTTAAAAAAACATCGTTTTATTTAATTATTATTTAAAATGAACTTCCATCAAGAGATTTCAGTAAAATCATTTGATTATCTCAAATTAAATCGGCCTAGAATACTATAAAACGCAATATCTATAAAATACCTACCGATTTTTAATAACAAATTTACATACTCGTATATCAATTATTTAAATTTAAATCATCGAATGTAAAGGTTAGCAGAATCAAATTTGAAATCAACAGATTCATCTCAGTCACCGCAGCCGGAGTAAGTAGATAGTAGGTAGGTACCTATTGTAGTTTAAGTCAGTAAACGTTAATATTATTTTTCAATGAAATAACTACGGTTAAAAAGTGTATCATCATCTCCTCCATTGAGAACTCGGGAGTCGCACCTCGGATCATTAATTCCTAAACTAATAAGTTTCAAAGTGAATTTCATAACATTGCATTTACGGTTAGGAATAGGGTTACCGTAACGAAAACAAACCTAATAACTGTTTAAATCAAATAAAACGTTGCTATGAATATCACATTTGATTATATAGAGTATTTTTTAATAGGTATGATTTTTAAACTGGCAACATTGTTTCTACAGACTGTCAATTTGACAGTCGACAGTTGATTTGTAGTCAGTACGTTTTGCCATTTTATCCAGTTGCTTGATGAAGTTGTCGAAAATTGGACTTCAAGATTTCGCTTCATTCGAGCTAGCCGTGGCGCTCATATGCCCGAAATCATATTTAAACAATAATGGCATAAATTTATTTATTAAATAAAGCCAATATCATAGGCCTTAACATTATTATTATTATTTTAATTTGTATACCTCTTAAAAAACACCCTTATACACATTGTTACGTAAAGGGAAATGTTTCATAAAAAACACCCTTTATGTAACAATGTGTATAAAGGAGTTTTTTGGAGGGGTACAAATTCAAAAAATTGTAATAATAACGTTAATGTCTATGATATTGGCTTTATTTAATAGATAAATTTATGCAATTATTGTACAGGTACACAAATTCAAAATAAATAAACACACATTAAAATAATGTTAATGTCTATGATATTGGCTTTATTTAATAGGTAATTTTATGCAATAATTGTTTAAATAAGATTTCGGGTATATAAGCGCCACGGCTAGCTCGAATGAAGCGCAATCGTGAAGTCCAATTTTCGAAAACTTTATCGAGCAATTGGATGAAATGGCAAAACGTACTGACTACAAATCAACTGTCAAATTGACAGACTGTAGAAACAATGTTGCCAGTTTAAAAACCAAACCTCAAAAAAAAAACACGGTATATTTAGTAGCGACAGCTGTTTCGCTAACCGATGTTAGCATCATCGGGTCTTACAATCAACTAAAAGATACATTAGAAAGACTTAGCTTATATTCAAAATTATTAGAAGGGGAAGAAATAACACACAATATTGTAAACAATTATAATAAAATATGAGAAAAAACAGTAATTAGGTTCAACAGTACCAGAAATTCAGTTCAACAAAATTAGGAGAAATAAACAGGGAAGCAAATAACATTAGTAGAAAAGGGGTTCGACAAGTGACAAACAATTATAATAATGGTGGAAAAAAACGTATTTAGATAATAACCGATGAGTCATACATAATCGAGAAAATAAACATAGAAGTGAAAATGTAATATCAATATTTTTTCGTTAAATTATAATACGAAAATGTTTTTAATGTATTATATACGTAACCTAACCTAACCTTTACATTCGATGTAAATAAATTTAAATGTAAATAATTGATATATGTAAATTTTCAGTTATACATCGGAAGGAACATTATACATATTGCGTTTTATATTCAAGGCCGATTTAATTTGGATGTCATTTGTCAGTTCATATCTTGCAAATGACACTTAAATTTGATTATTACTGTTAAAATGCATAAACCTGTAATAATATCACAATTTATATTTATTCACTGAGAGTGTCGCGACAGCCGTTTCGCCAACCGATGTTGGCATCATCAGGTGTTACAATAAACAGTTTAAATTAAGACCTGGTGATGCCAACATCGGTTGGCGAAACAGCTGTCGTGACACTCTCAATGATTAAAAATAAATTGTGATATTATTACAGTGCTTTAAATTTTAACAGTAACAATGTTGAAATATCATAGTGTTTCGGCCGAAACAATGGATTCTTCTCTCATTAATAATGAAAAACATTATTGTTATCAATTGTGATTTATTCCATTTGCATTCTTAGCCTAGTTATTTCCGGTAAAACGAGTGGCAACCCTGAATCTGTAATCCAAAATAGCATCCAGTAAAGCGAGTAGCGAGTGACCGGTGAGCGGTACACGGCCGTGGAAATTAATTTCAAGAGTGAATTTGGCGTCAAGAATAGCCAATCACTTCCAACACATTCACACTTTTTCATGAATGTAAACTAGTTTAGTTATCAACACCAACAAACACAATTTATTCATTCCCAAAAAACATATTCCAAGAAATACTTGAAAATATATGCCAATTTTTTTATATCATATTTCATAGATTTCTTTTTTCTGTATCATTTGATCTATTTACGAATTCGTATTATATTGGATTTGAATCGTATTATTACGAATATAACTAACTTACTAACTAACCATCACGCCGTCTCCCGAAGGGGTAAGCAGAAAGAGTGGACTGCCACACTTTTCTTTCCTGACATATTTCTCTCGCTTCCTCAACATTCATACATCGTGTCATGCATACGCATCGATTTCACTGACTCCTCACGTGGCCCTCATTCAATATTTGATTTATTTTATCGTGACACGTTTTCATCGGTCTTCCTCTATTTCTAGTTCCATTTACATCGTTAACATATAATTTTTTAACATTCTTTCCATGTGTCTAAACCATCTTAATGATCCTTTCATTATTTGTTCATTACCGGTCACCGCATTCACTTGTTCTATTTTCCTTCGACACTATCATATACAGAGTATCAACACATTCGTCTAAGATATCTCATTTCTACTGCATTTATTCTACTTTCATCCTTCTTTTGCCAGTTCCATGATTCGCTTCCATACTTAAGGGTCGGCGGTACAAGAACACCATTGTGCACTGCCATTTTAGCTTTTTATCACAGTTAAGATATTACGAAAATTTACTTCATAAACATCTTCTTCTTCAATTAGATGGGTGATCTGTTGTCTCGTGATCTCCTCTTGCGATGCGAAAGAACAGCTATTTCATTTCTCCATCTTTTGTTTGGCCTACCAGGTGGACGTTGGCCTACCCCCTACGGGAATCCAATTTGCAGCTATGCGATTCTATGAGTGTCTAAACGGTTTGCATGGTCGCGCAAGATTCAACTCTTCTTTCTGCTGGCTACTGCTCTTCAAACTGGATTAAATGTGGCCTATATACCCTTTTGCCTCTTGCTATTTTTCTGAAATGGGGCTTTCTCTAGCTCATGTAAGTCCCTCGTGGACGGGGCGGGCTTAGGGATTGTTTGAGCGAAACTGACGAAGGGGCGCCGCTGCGTCCTATAACAGCTCGGGAAAGTGGCGGGTAAACTGCTATGTCTTCATTCTGCTCTACCTCACGATGTCCCCAGTATTGCAGATTTTTTTTGTTTCTGTATTTCTAACTCTGTCTCTGTGTGTTTTTCCTGTTAAGGCTGGAAGAGTTTTCCATCTCTGAGATTTTGAAAAATTTTCTTAGTTCAAGTTGGACCTGCTTTTGGCTCCATCCGTCTGACAGGGTTCTTAAATATATTGTTTTTTAATCTATATTTTCGGCGATCTAATATCTTAATTATGATAAATACATGGTAAATTAATATATAATATGAATGACTATCTAACTAACTAACCATCATGCCGTCTCCCCGAAAGGGTAGGCAGAAAGAATGGAAACCGATGCAGCACTCCATCCTTCTCTTTTCAACCCGCGAATATGAATATGAATGAAAACGGCTATTTGTTAGATTTTTTATAATATTTAATGGGAATATCAAGTTTCGTCAGGAATGAACAGTGTGGCGGTCCATTTTTTTTCCTACCTCTTCGGAGAGACAGCGTGATAGTTAGTTAGTTAGTTAGTAAAATAATTTATAAGATTGCTAAAAAAATAAATGCCAATGTAAATTTTGAACGATTCCACGCACCAATTTTTTGATGATCAGAAACAAGCAGACATTGGATCCTCAATGCTACAAAACGTTCACAGACCGAGAGAATATACAAAATACGCCGTCTCTAGACACTGCGAGAGACGGGGATGCTAGTCTGACGGTCCTGGAGGATTCTAGTCACGATCTGTCGGCCATTCTTCATTATCCCCGGCCGTTGCTAGGGGCGGGTGGGGTGGAAAAGGTGCTACAAAACAGGGGTTCTTAACCCCGCGCGCCCCCCGGGTAGCCTCCGAAAATACTCAAGGAGATAACCCCTTTTTTATTGTTTCACAAATGCACTAATAATTATTTTTATTTCACATATATTTGTCAGCACTTGTGTTGAAAAATTTTAAACCGATAATATTTTGTACAAATAAAATACATACATTTTTATTAAGATTAACACAAAAGATTCAAATTTACAGTATTAGATGATATTGGACAATCTCCGATGTGAGCAAATTTTAAGAAATAAAGAAAATAAATCTTTATAACATCTGTCAAATCTGACCATATTTGTAAACAATTTTAAATATATAACTAACTAACTAACCATCATGGCATTTCCCGGGAGGGGTAGGCAGAGAGGATGTCCTGGCCTACCTCTCGGGCTTCCTCTACATTCATACATCGTACCATACACGAACGTCGATTATTCCGACTTCGAATGTGACCGCCTTTTAGTATTGATTAATTTGGTCATGCCATGTTTTCCCAGGTCGTCCTCGTTTTCCACTCACGCTGCTTGTGTACAATTTTTTAACCATTCTACTCTCATCCATTCGTTCCATATGTCCAAACCATGTCAGGGATCCTTTTTTAATTTCTATATATTATAATATCACTGAGGAAGGTAGTCCGAAACATGTTTGATATTTAATTTAATTTTTTTTTAAAGTGAGTGTTGTATACAAATATATATAAAATATAAGCTTAATATATTATTAACTAATAAGCATAGGATAATGCCATAAAAGGGGGAACATGTCTTTCAATTTAAAATATAATAAAACTCCTAGAACTCCTCATATTAATTAGATCATTATTATGATAAAGTAATCCGGTCGCATCCAGGCTTTAACCTAAGTCTCCTGGATTAGGAGCCAGGCGTTATGTACCATAGACCACCAGGATATCTTCAATATAATATCTTTAATTTTAGGTATTTAATAACATATTAAATTAACATTGTTCATTGTTTCTTCAACAACGAATGACATGACTGTTTCGCCTTGCTAAAATCAATCATTTGATAATGCCTTATCAAGGTGAAACACGTAATTTGCGTGAAATTTAATAATTTTTTTAGAAAACGGACGTGTTTATTCGTATAAAAATAAACGTTTTCTCTAAATTTTATATCATAAAATTGTGACAAAATTTGCTTCGCTAAGGCATTATCTGATATCAGATATCATCATTTGATAAAACCCTTGCACGATAAAACATGTCACTCTCATCATAAAACCACAAAATAAATAGTGTTAGACTGAGAAAATATGGCAAAATAAAGTTACATGAAAAAAAGAAGAATATCGATGCGACTGATTGTACTCGTATGTACATGGCGTGACTTTAAGAGACAGGCACAATAGACGAAGATGCAAAAACTATGCACTTCAAAAGTATAGAAGGGAGGCCAAATGAGAAGGTGTGTTAAATGAAAAGAAGTTAACATTTTGAGTTCCTCCACCTTTTTTATGAAAGAAGATCAAAGGTATGGGTAATATTTCGCTTCTAACAATAGTGCACGTGAAAAATCTAAAGAGTTAGAAGTGCTTATAAGGTATATGCAGGAGAAATACGAGTATTGAAAATTTATTTACCTGCAATATGTGTGTCCCTTGGTGTTGTTCAAATAGTTCTAATGCTAATCCAGCCGGCGTTCTTCTGTTTTGTGCACCTGGAACAAAAATAATGGAACATGTTTAAAAATAATAATTACGTACAAATGATTTTTACATATAGAAAGAATAGATAAGAGAAGAATGGTTAAAAAGTTATATACACACAGTATGAGTGTAAAAAGAAGCCGAGGTGAACATGGCATGATAATTACTGTAAGCTGGCCACAATCGAAGTCAGAAAAATCGACGAGAGTGTATGTTATGACGTATAAACATAGAGGAATCTCGAGTCCTCTATCCTCTCTGCCTACCCTTCCGAGATTAGTAACGTAAAGTTTTTGAACGTAAGTCCCGCATGGACGGGGGACGGGCCTAGGGAGTGCACGAGTGAAGCTGACGAAAGGCGCCGCTGCGCCTATAACAGCTTCGGGTAAGCGGAGGGAGCCCTCTATGGCTCGGCCATATACCCTTCCGAGACACGAAGTGGTGGTTGGTTAGTTAATTACTAATTTAGGCGTCTGTTTATAATACCACAGTTAAAAATATATATTTTTTTCTTCCCAACATTATGTGATAAATACACACGTTTAATTGAAATGATTTATAAAATCTCAATGTAATTGATGCTATATTCTGATTTTGAAAATTTGGTTTGGTTCATGTGGTGCTCCTGTAAATTTGGAGATATTTCGCGTATAAGTGAATTGTTTTGGTCAATTTAACTGTTGCCGCACTTTATAATAGTTAATTGTGACACGTAATACGTTTGTATTGTTTTGCTGTTAAAATTATATTAGTTTTATCGTTTATATAAAGAATTTTGACAGGTGTAAAAATAATTTTTTCATTTGTTCCAATGACAATTTGAATAATTCCTTCAATATTATTTTAAAGTTCTTGCTGGTTAAGTGCCTAATTACAGCTAATTTAAAAACCGGTGGATACGTGTAACATAAATTAAATAAACACAAAAGTCCGGATCGTCCATGTCAACATGTGCAACATCGAAAAAAACATTATGTGTTATTACATTATGTGCTAAATTAAAAAAAATGGTGGATTCGTGGAACATAAATTAAATAGACAATATGTGCACCATCTGAAAAGAACATTTTGTGTTAAATTATTTTTATTTTGTTATTTTATTTTATATCATTGTATTTTATATTATTTGTTTTAGATTTATTTCGTGGCTTTTGGACGATCGAAGTGTGCGCGGGAGATGGCTATTGGTGGCGATGAGGTTCGCAACCCATCACACCGCGTCTCCCGCGGAGCGAAAAGAGAAGGATGGAGTGCCGCATCAGTAAAAGTGTGGCAGTCCATTCTTTCTGCCTACCCTTTCGGGGAAACGGCGTGATGGTTAGTTAGTTATGTAATTGAATTTTTAATAAACAATTTAAAAATTTACTTTTAATACCTGTAAATTAATCATGCATTCTTTTCATCATAATAAACTGATTTAAAAATAATTTAAAACAGTTTATTATGTTTTATGGAATCAACCGATTTCGCTAACGGCGGAGATTCGTCAGAGTAACTAAAACAATTTTTGTTTTTTGTAACTCGGACGAAGCTCCGGCGGGAGCGAAACCGGTTGGTTTGATAAGACAAAGTAAGGTGGTGTAAAAACAATTATTTAAAAAAAATGTCACACCATAAGTTAATTTCTTCGTACGAAAAAAATGTGATCCAAGTAATTAAATAATATTTGTTGTACAATAGACTTCTCAATTTACGTATGTATAGTATACGAGTATATATATTTAATACATCCGCGTTGCAATTAAATATAAAATACAAGATCACACTAGTATTATTTAGCCTCTCGTATTAATTTCGCACAGAGCTTAATGTAACTCAGTCCGGAAGACTCATAAATATCGGTCATTTCAAAGGAAGAATATCTTTGCAGATCGCAAAGCAACTTATGAAGGATATCAGATTAAAAACATTTTTTACAATGTACCTATCAGTTTTCGCTTTATGTTATAAAATCCACCAGTACAGTGTATTTAGATTATTTTTATTAATTAAAGATATTTTTATGAAGAATTTTGCATAATTGATTCTTCTTCTTCTTTTTAGCCATTCTCCGCTCCTTTTTTGTATACAATAGGTTTTTGAGCCCAATTGCAGTATACCGTGAGCACATATGCATATATTACAAATTAATAATATAAATCAACAAATTGAAAGGAATTTAGCACATACACGATCCTTTAAGGATGCAAAAGCCATTTCGAAAATGTCCATATTGACTGACATCTCATTCAAGAGCAACATATCCCGAGTCATGGCATGCTGCGCCATGACATTTGTTCTGCTATGCGGTATGCACAACAGACCGTGTCTTCTAGCCCGAGCATACCTGTCTAGTGCATTAAAACCATAACACTCTAATAGGTATGGGCTATCTATCAATGAGGTTACGGAGTATTTTAAATCCTAAGATCATCAATGTACCATTTCTTCTTGATGCGAGACTGCGGTACTCTGTGTTAATCAATAAATCATTGTGGTGCATAAGCCTCGAATAGACCCCATCTACACCTCTTCAACCAGTCTCCATTTTACTCTATCCTGCGCGTATTTCATCCATATTTTTCCCCCGACTGGAAAAACAATATGTCGAACTTTTTGGGGTGAAATTATGCCTCTTTATCCTTCCCATGGTTTCCACGTCAAGGCTCTGGTATCCCAACTATCTGTTCCCTATTGCCCATCTATCTCCAAACCATTATAGTGACCCTTTATTAATTTTGTTTATTACGCATTCATCCTCCTCTCTTACTTCTACATTAGATATTCCATTATACGAGTATATAGTTTTTTCGCACATTCTTATTAGTGATCGCATCGCATTCATCCACTTTACATTCCTTTCTTATCTCTTCATTAGGTTTTCTATCATACATAGTTTTTCCGCAAATTCTTATAAGCGATCACATCACTGTGACATTAGGGTTGGCACTAGAACTTCATTTAAAATCCAAGGATCTATTATACGGCATTTGGGATAATTTCATCTTGACGATTTTTTCATGAATTAAAACACTATATTTTTCCAATTTTGAGCGTATTTTTCTTGACATGTTTCGATGGATTTACACATTTATCATAGAGAGAACGACAGTTTATATCATTCGCCCGATGATGAAGGTGTAAAGCCTTCGAAAGACGCCGAAAAAAAATGTTTTATTCCATTTAAAAAATCGTCATTATGGAATTCCACAGCGTTAACGCCTAAAGTTTACCTAAAAGTAATTTCATCATTCTGCCAACTCTAAGCTTCAGTTATCGTATATTGGTAAAAGGGTCGGCAAAAATTTTGGAACTCATAAATTAAATGTAGGTATAAAGGAAAACTGTATAAACACAGTCCATGTCCAATATGAACATATTCATGTTCAATGTACGTATTTTGAGTATTAATATGAATGGGCGAAACAGTAAAACATAAACCAGATTTAGGCACACTTAACTACAGTCTAATAAGAACACGTAATTTAAATAATAACGTTCCAAAACAAAAAAATACGTATCCGAGATGACATTTTAGAGTTCTTAGAAGTCTGGCTACACGCGACACGCGCACCCGTCCCTGTCACGCCGCATCTCGGCTCATGAATGAACCGGAGGAGTTACACAACCCACGTCCACAGATGTCACTACTTTATTAGGCAGCTTCCCGCCCCGAGCCCGTGTCCGAGCCATTATCCCGCCACAAATCTTGAAAATGGAATGAAACAAAAGACGAACGAATATCGTTTGTTTTTAAAAAGCACTCAAAGCGCAACTACCGCGGGATTCTTTTTCTTTGTTTCAAATAAGCAGGTACCCTTATGTTGAATCTACATATTAATATACAATACGTGACTCACATAGTATCATCTTCAACGTGGTGAAAAGATTTTTAAATAGAATTATAATAATGATGTTTCTGTCACGATAAAAAAATAGGCTCATATGTATTTTTTTCGTTTACATAAGGACCTGGATAGAAGCTTGATAGGCACACGTGACATTAACGAATACATTAACAGCAAGATGGCAGTTCACAATGGTGTTCTTGTACCCCACTCTTATTTTGTTAAATAGCTCTTTACATCATTACAGCGCGAGCCAAATCGATGCAAAGGGTATATAGCTATCATACTGATTCTCGCGACATGTGATAGGTAGCTAATCTATCGCCATTGTCACGTGAATTCTACACAATACCAAAGACAGTCAGTGGCGGCACTCACATAGAAGCCCAGAAGCCCGGCTTGCGTAAGAAATTTTGAATCAAAACCCCCAAATCTAAGTAATCATGCAGCATAAACCAACAACCCACCAAATCACCTTCCAACAATATTTCCCTCCGTAAGAGGAATAGCCACAAGAGCTGAACCTCTGTAAGCCAGAAGAGATTTTGATTCAAAATTTCTTACGCAAGCCGGGCTTCTGGGCTTCTATGGGAGTATCGCCACTGAAGACAGTGTGATAATCACACCGCCATCGCCGAACCCGGGACCTGCATGCAGCCACGACGTTTGAATGTAGAGGAAGCGAGAGAAATATGTCAGGACAGGACAAAATATAATAAAACTTCTAGAAAACAGACGTTTTAAACATAAAATTTTAACCAAAAGTAAAATCAATTGTATGATTATATTCCTAACTCAAACGTAACTATATTTACAAATCTCTCAAATAAATTTATCCAGCGTGTTTATATTGGACCACATCAATTGTTGCCCTACAGAATTAACCGGGATGTAATAAGCAAACGGGACAAAATATTATATGATATTTTATTACAATTTGTCTCGGTAATAAAACGTACGCAGGGGGTGGAAACCCAAATTTGGTGGTGTGTTTATCTCCCATCTAGTTCTACGCTATTGTGAGACAGAAAGGGTTGATGCCAGAGCACTAGTATCGTACAATCACAAAACAAATATTTCTGCAAGCGCAATATTTATTATTACTTACGAAAAGATTAATTCGTTTTTGTACACAACAGATCTTTTCAACCCAATTACTGTATCCAATTTTTAAGATGTTCATTTAATTAAATAAAACGATGTTTTTTTATAACGACTTCCACATTTGTCTAAATTTTGACAGCGACCGATTTCGCGAGGCTCGCTGGCATCGACAGACAGGTCTGAAGATACCAGCGAGCCTGGCGAAACCGGTCGCTGTCAAAATTTAGACAAATGTGTAAGTAGTTATAAAAAATATAGTTTTATTTAATTATTATGTATACAATTTGTTTTAAGCTATTATATTGATTCACATGACATGTGATAGGTAGCTAAGCTAGTTAGCTAGAGATGTATATTAAGAATATTATTTTTGTCTACCCCTTCGGACGACTACAAAGAGAAGACAAAGTTCAATTTTATAAAAAGAAAAGGATGATTAAAGTGTGGCATAGATTAAAGTGTGGCAGTCCATTCTTTCTGTCTACCCCTTCGGCGAGACGGCGTAATGGCTAGTTAGTTTATAAGTTTTGTATTTTATAGGCAAGTAATAAAATGGAAATTATTCCATTAATTTTTTTGAACAATACGAAATTATTTACAACATTTTTTATTTTACATTAACCTATATTTTGTGGTGTTTCAAAGAACATTTTTTTTTAAATATTCATTTAAAAAATATAAGAAGTGAATGCGGTGCGAATGATGGTGTTATGAACAAAATAATGAAAGGATCATTAAGATGGTAAAAAAATTATATGTTAACGATGTAAATGGAACCAGAAATAGAGGAAGACCGAGGAAAACGTGGCACGATCAAATAAATAAAATATTGAATGTCAGCCATGTGAGGAGTCAGAGAAATCGACGCGTGTGCAAGACACGATGTATGAATGTTGAGGAAGCAAGAAATTATGTCAGGAAAGAAAAGTGTGGAAGTTCATTATTTCTGCCTACCCCTTCGGCGAGACGGCGTGATGGTTAGTTAGTTAGTTTTTTTTACTAAAAGGTAAAATTAAGATTTCTCTAACTAACTAACTAACCATCACGCCGTCGCCGATATTCAATATTTTATTTATTTGATCGTGCCACGTTTTCCAGATTTCTCTTATTATACAATTTACTTTGTCATACATTATCAAGAGTTTTATACAGACACTTTAAAGTATTAAATACGTATATGAATAAATAAAAATATCCATATAAAATAATGCACACTTTAATAACTCTCGTAATAAAAAAATCCATTCATGCCTTCATGGAAATGTTTTAATCTTGAATAAAAAAACTAAAAAAATACCACGAAATTCAACAGTAGCAGCTCGTAAGTAATAACAATCTTCGTGTTTTTATTGTTTTGAATAACGTGGGTGATTTAATTTTATGTCGTAAACAAAACTTTGCTGCACTTCCCCGCGGCAGAAATCCACGTGCGAGTTTATTGAGGCATTAGATGAGCACACGTGCTGGGTTTAAATATTATCGTATTATATACATAGGAAGGCTATATCTTTCACATCTATTATCATGTCATCTCATACATGAGAATAATTTGAAATACATATATAACAAAGGGATGTGCCTAATGCACGCTTGAAACTAAAACGGTTTTCACCATACATAATAAAATAATATACATTATATTTGGGATTTGTCTCGGGACAGAAACTTGACTTCGAATTGATTTAATCATGAACGAGATCATGAGGTTGTTTTTCAGATAAGTAAGAACAAATAATTGATTGTATTTCAATAGAGACGAAGATGTAAATTGATTTTTTTTGTAAACATAATATGATACTCGAGGCGTTTACAGGACTTATGACCTGTCATTGGTTGGGTTAAGCGATCACTTTATGTTACTAACATTCCCCATTCCGACCTTCTTACGACCACCACGTCTGACAAATTTTTGGAAGTTGTATATATGCTACTATATTACACCACACTTCACTTTTTTTTGTTCAATCTACACTAGCGCCATCTATTAAAAATAGGTGTAAGCATTAAGCAGAAAATCTTTATTAATGCAATGTGAAAGGCTACATTTGCTAGACAACGCCAGGAGAATACATCTCCAATTTTTATGCTATTTAAACTTGGACCAGTTTTTTTTTTTAAAAACAATTAACATCTTCGTCTTTATTGAGATACAATCAATTCTTAAAAATGATTAATCCGCAATGGGTAAAATCCAGTATTTGTCTACAAATATTGGTAACATTCAAGAAAGAACAAAGAATGATTAAATGTTATATATGGTCTGTTCTACTATATGGCTGCGAAACCTGGACTCTTGAAGAGAATGTAATGAACTGGTTGAAAGCGTTCGAGATGTGGATATACCGCAGAATGCTCCGTATACCGTGGACCGATAGGGTCAGTAATGCAGACGTATTACAGAGAGCCAGAGTGAAAATTAGAAAGGTCTCATATTTGGATCATGTGCTAAGGGGAGAAAAATACCACCTCCTTCGACTGATATTAATGGGTAAAGTGGAGGGACGTCGGGGAGTTGGTAGAAGGCAGCTGTCCAGGCTAGGGAACATCAAAGAGTGAACAGTAATTACAAGAGATCAGAACCTGTTCCAAGTGGCGCAGGACAAAGATGCCTTTGTTGCAGTGATCGCCAACGTTGGGGGGACCTGACACGGCACCGAAAGAAGAAGAAGAAGAAAATAAATAAAACAATTTGACATCCCTTATGTATGTAAGTGAAGCTTAGAGCTGTCAGAAGAAGGATAAAATCACTGAAATAATTTGTGGAAAACGTGTATGATAGAGTATCGAACGACGAAATAAGGAAGAAATGTAAGCCAGATGATTGCATCCCGAGTAAAATAAAAAAGGATCAATTATATGGTTTGGACTTGTTGAACGAATGGTAAAAAATGTATATGAAAAAAGAAGCCGAGGACGGCCAAGGAAAACATGACATGACCAGATAAATCAATTACTATCATAAAAGGCGGCCACATTCGAAATCCGAAAAATTTACACGCTTGCACGTGACGATGTATGAATATAGAAGAATCTATAATGCCGATCTATTTAAAATATACAATACTAGCTTGCCAATGAGAAATTACTTTTTATTTACTGAATCCGTAGGTAAAACAGTTTTCTACGATTTTCTCTGAGATGATTCATGCCTCCCGGATTAGTGATAAATGGGGAATCTAACATAATCCGGTCTATCAATATGGAATAACCACGCTCGCTTAAAACTTGGGGAGTCTTGTGCGTGTCGGCGGGAACGACCTGGATTACACAAACACCCTTCAAATCGCACCCACTATTATACACTTTTGATGAGTTCGCATTATAAAAACGACGATATTTTCATGCTTCGTTATATTTGAATTATGATAAGGTAAAACCGTTACTCATGTTAAGCCAATTTTTCGAAAGCAATCATTCTTCATTGACTCTCTAAAGGCGAAATATATTTTTATGTAATCTAACATGGGATAACAAAGTATAATTGCTTTTGGGAGTAGAGATCTGCAGCCATAATGACCTTTATATCAAAGTACGAGAACAAGTCAATAAAACCTCTGCCGTGTCAGGATGTCTGAAGAATCTTGTCTGGAAGAAAAAGCACATGCGTATTGACAGCAAAGTCAGAATTTATAAGACTTCCGACCATTCATGTGGTATGCTGTATAGTCTTGCACTGACACTGTACGAACCAATGGTCTGCTAAGAACATCAATCTGAGATAAAGGTCCTAAGATACATTTCTGGAAAAACTCTAAGAGAGCAGAGTTGTCAAAGACAGTGGTAGTCTTCCTGGCCGAGTGGTAAGCGCTCTGACTGTCACCCTGGAGGTCCCGGGTTCAATTCCCGGCGATGACAGTGTGATTGTCTTTTCACTGTCACTCTCTTTGGTCTGGTGTAGAATTCACGTAACAATAAAATGGCGATAGATTAGTTACATATCATGTGAGTCAATATGACAGGTATACCCTTTACATCGATTTGGCTCGCGCTGTAATGATGTAAAGAGCGATTCAACAATTGTGATAATAATAACAATATGAACATCTATAAAATAAACATTAAAAAAATATTTCAAGCATTCGTTTAATATTGTTACCAAATCGATTAATCGAAAAACGATTTGCCAATCATTATAATGAAATTCGTTGCGGTTATGATGTGAAATGTTATACTCTTGTTCATTAATATCGAATCGTTTTAGTAGCATTTACCCATGCGTATTTCGTAAGCCTGCCCTGCATTTTGAAACTCACTTTTGAACAGAAAAATAATGAATATTTTACTATGGGTAGTTGTACCCACGTATAGAACAACCACAGCGACAACTTGACCACAAAATATTAAGAAATCTATACCCATAAATAAAAATAAAAAATATGTAGGTGAAATGAAAAAGTTGCAAAAATATTTATCGCAGATATCAGTAAAATAACATACCAACTAACCATCACTCCGTCTCCACGAAGTGGTAGGCAGAACAATTGGACTGGCACACTTTTCTTTTCTGAAATATTTATTTCGCTTCCTCAACATTCATATTGTACATCGTTTCATGCACGCGCGTCGATTTCTCGGACTCCTCACGTGGCCGACATTCAATATTTCATTTTTTTATCGTGCCACGTTTTCCTCAGATTTCAGTATAAAACTATAATAATTTTGAATAAAGCTAGAAATAATGGAAGCCGAGGAAAACATGGCACGATCAAATCAATCAAATTTAAATTTCGGTCACGTGAAGAGTCAGAGAAATCAACGTGCATGCATGACACGATGTATGAATGTGGAGTGAGTAAGATAAGTATGCCAGGAAAGAACAGTGTGGCGGTCCATTATTTCTGCCTACCCCTCCGGAAAGATGGTATGATGGTTAGTTAGTTAGTTAGTATAATAAATTCGGAAGAAATTTAAGGCATACGAATGATTTTTTTTTCATTAAAATTAAGAAAGTGTTATTAAGATGGTCTGGACACATGGAACTAGAAAGAGGAAGATCGAGTAAAACGTGGTAAGATCAAATCAATCAAATTTTAAATATTGCCCACGCTAGGAGTCGGAATAGTCGACATTCATTATTGATCACAAATGTATAATGATATGATTATTTAGTTTAAAAACATCGTTTTATTTAATTATTATATGATTTTTTTTTTTTTTTATTGGTTTCAATTACAATATTTGATCCTTGCAGTGGTTTATCTTGAGGATATTATTAATAGTAATTATAAAATTTCTTTCTATATTATGGATTTAAACTGTACAGAGTTGACTCAGTCAAAATCTGGGATCTTAAATTTATGTTTCGGTATTCACCTTACAGCTGAGGAAACCATAGAAAAACTCAACGGGAATATTTATATAATATTTGCATTTGACACTAGAACATAAACAGATTTATCACACATCCGTCTAAGAGATCTCATTTCACTGCATTTATTCTACTTTCATCCTTCTTTTGCCAGTTCCTTGCAAATAATTTGAATACTCTTATGGTTTTATACTGATATCTGCTTTGAATATTTAATATAGAGTTTTACATCACTGTTCAAGAAAAAAACAAATACAAATATGTTAATAAACTGATAAAATAAAATAAATTGTTTTATGTATCACAATTGTATTTTTATTTTACGCGACAGCTGTTTCGTCAACCTATGTTGACATCATCGGGCGTAATATATCAAATATCAAATTTTCGTGATTTTTCGAACCTTTGTGTGTATTTATTCCTATGTCATTTTGAATAATTTATTTGTTATAATTTTGAAGTTCTTGCTGGAGTTGAGTTAGGTACCTAATTATTTTAATAATTATTAATTATTTTGGTTACTATTTATATGAGAAAATATTAAAGGTGGAAAATATAATAATAATAACAAAAACAGTAATCAGAAGGAACAATTACACATAATATAGAGTCAAAAACGATGAAACATAATAAATTAAAGACGATACACAATTAAAGGAAGTAGATTACATTAATAAGAAAGATAACAAAATTAGAAGGTATTAGAATAAGTATGTTTAAATAATAATTAAATAAAACGATGTTTTTTATAACAACTTCCACCTTTGTCTTTATTTCGAAAGCGACCGGTTTCGCCAGGCTCGCTGTCATCGACAGACTGGAGTGTTTATTTTTAATTAATTTTAATTATCTTTTTTTTTTAATTAAACAGACATTATTTTTCGATTGATGGCAAGACGATTAGAAAAGCGAATTGATTAGTTGATTATATCATCGACAACCAATTTTCACGATTCCAATCGGAATATTAAATGCACTTTTATTGTAGAGCGCGTGTCGAAAGGCATTCTGGTACAGGTTGTCCGAAGAGAGCCGCACGCTCGACTTGGTTGCCCTTGCGACACCGAACCGCTTCGACTTCACTCAATCAATCATAAACCAATCAAATTTGATGGCTTCACTTTCCTAATAACATAGAACAATCGGATTTTTTTACCATTTACATCATTTCAGTAGAGAAATTGCGTTTGCAAAATCTGTATTGAGCTCACGCTGCAAGAAATAATATTTAAAAAATAAAATTAATATTACTACCTACTGCAGAAAATTTTTGTTTTTTAGAAGTTTTATTATTATTATTTTAATGAGTGACATTCTTCTAATTAGGGTAATAAAAATATTTTTTAATAATGTCTAAGCAAGGCGAAACATTTAGCAACTTCTAGATACAAACGTTTCCATTATATATTTTCAATTCAAATATTTTCTTGTAAATTGCTGAAAACGTCGGATTTCTAGATGTTTTATTTTATTGAAGTGAAATGTTTGATCTTGCTAAGGCATTATCAAATGTTTTGCATCCTAAAATTTGATAATTCCCTAATAAGGTGACATTTTGTCAATAGATTGCCTATACAATATAATAAAACTTCTCGATAACAGACGTATTTATAATTATTAAATGTTTGTTTTCGCAATATCCTCAATTACTATAAAGGTAAATGAAAAACTATACATTAATATAATATATTGTCACAAATTAATTAAAGTTTAAATATTAAATAATATATAAATATTTTAAAGGAAAACAAGAATTCATTTGTTCCTCATTGAAATGGTTCTCGGTAGATATATATCGATGTATGTATATTACATTAATATTTGGATATATATAATATAATACAACTATATAAAATATCATGAATCGTATCCATGAACATACAATATATTTCTTTCAGCAAATCGATCAAGTCAGCTTTCAGAGCTTTCGTGTTTATCCTGTGTTGAGGGTCAAATGAGCTTTGTTCAAATAACGCTTCGCCAGTCCGGCATTCCTTAATCAACTTTTACCCTTCGGTAGGAAAATAATGAAGTCTTAAGGGGTAGTTCCGTCTCCCACGGTACGCACATCCGCCCCCACCTCCCTTAGATTAGGCGATACAGAAACTGTCCAATCGGTGGAACGATGATTAAAAGTTATTCATGAGATTAACCGACCGATGTCAGATCTTTAATAAAAGTTTTATTTATTATAATAAATGTTAAACAAAACTTAACGTAACCACCCTCAGACTAATGTGTGTTAATTTAATAATTAAATAGTCCATTGTTTTATACGAAACACTATGATACTTTAACATTATAAACTGATTATTTAAAAAAAAATTAAAATAAAAGTTTTCATTTGTATTAATTACTTTTTTTATTAATTTACAATGAGATATATAAAAAAAAACATAACTAAACTCTCACTTGGTGAATATTCATCTTAAATATATAAATATAAAGTTCTTCGTCTGCCCTGTAAGCTTGGGTACAAGCGAAACAATTAGGCTTCAAATATATTTTCGTGGTTAAATACAAAGTGTTTATTCTATGTTCGCCATACTTTGTGCTGTAGAATCTGTCAAATTGATCATATTTGTAAACAATTTTATAATATTTTTAAATATGTATCTTTATAATATGTATCACTGAAGAATGACTGGGTGTCCGAAACATGTCTGATATGTAATTTTAATAGTGTTGTATATACGAGTACAATTTATTATTTTTTTATGAATAATAACTAACTAACTAACTAACCATCACGCCGTCTCCCCGAAAGGGTAGGCAGAAAGAATGGACTGTCACACTTTAACCGATGCGGCACTCCATCCTTCTCTTTTCGCCCCGCGGGAGACGCGGTGTGACGGGTTGCGAACCTCATCGCCACCAATAGGCATCTCCCGCGAACACTTTGATAGTCCAACATCCACAAAATAAATCTAAAACAAATAATATAAAACATTTAAATTAATATTGAAGAAATTATTCAAATTGTCATTGGAACAAAGTTTTTCTATTATTTTTTTTATAAATAATATAAATTTTAATTGCCATTGAGATTAAGATGAGAATATATAAAGCATTATTAAGACGAATAATATAACTTAGGGCGTTGAACCAAGGGCAGACATAGTCCGGACCAAATAATTTTTGACGACTTCCGAGATGAAGGCATTGTAAATGATAGCAGGAAATAATAAAAAATCGCGTGAGTAACACCAGAATAAGAAAGACATGTGAGGCTGATGATATTATAAGATAAAGTAGAGTTGTCACTTATTCGCTGAGTAGCGAATAAGTGACTTGTTGGGTTTCGTCCAAAGAATAAACACCACCAGACTCCCCTATATTGCATTTCATATTCAGCCTCACAGGACTCGTCCTCGTAGAAGACCTCCTTAAAGATGGAAGAATAGCTGGGAATCCACCTCACAGGAGGAGCAACTCTCTACAGAACATACCACATAGGTCTATAGCAAGGAAGAAGAAGTAACTCGTATATCTATACCCACCTACCATGGAATTCTCATTATGTTTTCCACAATAAGCGATTTTATTCATGAGATATCAGCGTGTTGGGACGAGTCTGTCAATACAAAATTCACCCCTCGATACTAGAAGGGCTAAGTGGATTAATGAATATACTTCACTAACCCTTCTACGTTTGTGACTTCATTATTTGAAAGTGTGAATCAGTTCTAAATAAGTACCGAAAGAAAAAAAACATACACGTTTAAATGTATTTTTAGAGTATAGAGTTGCATAAATTGTTGTCGTGTGATTTATTATAAAAAGGAAACTAAGTTCGTACGAGCATAAAAGCATTTATAAGTATTTTTTGTGTGGTTATTACAATTGATGCCAACCCTTGGATCCAAGCTTCATCTGGGCAATATAATAACAGTTATTATGCTGCCCTAATGAAGCTTCGTGGAGGAAAACATGGGTTACATCCTTAAAAACCGGGAAAATACCGATGTCTGCCGCTGTTCTGCTCGTAGACACTTACGGTCTTGAAACTGTAACATTGTCCAAACAAAGTGCCGAAAAACTATGAGTGACCCAAAGAGCCATGGAAGGTGCCAAGTTAGGAATAAGCCTAAGAGACAGTGTCAGAAACGATACGGTGAGAGAAAAAACAAAGGTTACTGACATCATCCACCGGGTAGCGACTCTAAAATGGCAATGGGCAGATCAAATAGCCAGAAGCTCAGACGAAAAATGGACAAGAAGACTGCTGACTTGGAGACCGTGAACGGCAAAGAGAAATACAGGGCGACCGCAAATACGGTGGAAAGATGATCTGAACAGACACGTCGGAATAACCTAGATGCAGTCTGCACAAGACAGAGTGATATGGAAGCGAATTGAGGAGGCCTTTGTCCAGGAGTGGACGGGAATAGGCTGAGGAAGAAGAAGAAGGAAGAATGAAGCTTGGTTACAAGCGAAACTAGTTGTCATCAATTATAATAACCATATCGTAGTCAAATAAAAAGTATTTTATTATTTCAATAAGTTCAATTTATTTTTCATCATATTTTTTTCATTTCTTCTCCCTTTAATTATTTCGGTGATCGAACATAATCTAAGGAGTCTCATTTCCACAGATTATTTTTCCAAAATTATAATTGTCGGTACAAGAACACTGCCAAAGAATGCCAAAAACGGAATTATCCTTAGGCTAAAATGTCCATTTAACAAAGGGAGTAAGTAAGAGAAGCGTAGTTATCTTAACGGATTATATGACCCGCTGGTCAGTACGGAGTGGGTTGATAATGAAATTATAGTTTTGGGAGCATTTGGTCATCAGAATTATCTCAATAGTAAATAGCCTCCAGGAAATCGCAAGGAATCATAAGCGGAGAGGTCAAAGAATTAGTACTTACTCGTATTTATAAATATCATCTTTATTTTTTTTTAATTTTTCATATTTTCGGTTTTATCTAATACATAGGATTGCAATGTATGAGACTGAGGATATAAAAGGATGAAGTTGACAGCTTATTCAGCAGCTGTTCTCGTGCCAATTCTTATGAATATAAGTGAAGCATGGAACTGTCAAAAGAAGGATGAAAGTAGAATAAATGCAGTGGAAATGAGATCTCTCAGATGAATGTGTTTTAAGTTAGAATATGATAGATTGTCAAATATAAGAAGTGAATGTGGAGCAAATGAAAGGGTCATTAAGATGGTTTTGACGACCTTCGTGGCAGAGCTCTGACTTTCATACCGAAGGTCCCGGGTTCGATTTTCGGCGATGGCAGTGTGATTGTCACACTGTCTTTGGTCTGGTGTAGAATTCACGTGACAATAAAATAGCGATTGATTTGCTACCTATTACATGTCACAAGATTCAATATGATAGCTAAAAAATAAATTGTATACAGTAATTGGGTTCAAACGACCTGTTGTATACAAGATAGAAAGAAAAAAACAAATGAAAAGAAATAACGAATGGCACGTTCAACTTAATCAAATATTAAATTCCGGTCACCCGAAGAGTCGGAGAAATCGATGTACGTGCATGACACGATGTATTAATTTAGAGGAAGTGAGAGAAGTATGCCAGGACAGAACAATTTGGCGATCCATTATTTTTGCCTACCCCTCCTTAGACGGCGTGTTGGTTAGTTAGTTAGAATAGACGGCTAAGGATGGACTGGTATGGTCATGTCCAAATAATGGACACCACCAGACACCCCTATAATGCACTACATAACTCCCTCTCAAGGAAGTCTTCCTAAAAGATGGAAGAACGGATGGGAATCCACATCAGAGGAAGAGCAACCGTCTGGTGAAGAGACCACTTGGGCATAGCAAGGAAGAAGTAGAACAAGTTATTAACTATTGGGTATTACTGTTCCATTTCTAAAAATCATCTAAAAAACAATTTAAAAAAAAAAACAAATTAATAAATATCACAATTATAAGATTCCAGTGCTAATTTCATAAGAATGTCAAATATGAATAGATGTTAATTACAATTATTTTTATAACGGTCTTTTTAGAATTCTAAATATTCAAAATGGCCGCAGAAATAATCTTAGGGGAAAAATAAAACGCTTCGATTTAGTATGAAAAGAAATAGAAACTTCTTCGCTTGGGTAATTCTCAGAATGCCTTTGACATACGACAAAGCCAAACTTTTTATACGAATGTACGTACTCTATGTAAATTTAGCATCGCCTACTTATTTATAAAAGTGGAAGGAGAAAATTGTGTTTTACATAGATACTAAAAGAATTTGGGTTTTATTTCCTTTTGAAAGTCTTTACTAACATACAATTTATTATGGATTTTTCCTCTTTGAAATCTATTAACTTGACAGTTTAATCAATCAATAACCAACATATTTAACAAAAACATATTTTCTGTATATTTAACCCTGAAAATTGAGTCCGTCAAATTGACCGATTCCGTAAATCTAGTGTTAATACTGAATTAATTTTATTATGAATTTCTTTTCTTTGAAAATCGGTTCACTTGACAGTTTAATCCGTATTTTAAAGTCGTTTTAATTGTTATTCATAACCAACATATTTAACAAAAACATATCTTTCTGTTTACTTAACCCTAAAAATTTAACCCGTCAAATTGACCGCTTCCGTAAATCTAGTGTTAATATTAAATTAACTTAAATTTGAGCGAGCTCCAAGAGATCTTGGTGAATCGACTATCCAATAATATTTCGGAATTCTAACATGGCGAATCAATCGATAATTAATCTCTCGGGATTGGATATTAGGTGCAAAAAGTGGAGTCAACCGACGGCAATCTCTTCGCCTTCGATACGCATTGAAAATAATAACAAAAAATTGCAGCAAGTTCAATCAAACGAAATTAAGTGTCATTAAATCAGCATTGCGCCGGATAATACGCGCACCCGCGCGCCAATTATACGGAACTCTCGGATAACATTTCTGCGTTTAAATACTGCTTAATTGATCCAGCAATCGTATTGAAAGGTTCACGCAAAGAAAGTATGTTTTAATTGGCATTAAAAATAACTTACAGGTACCACAGGTCCAAGCACGATGGCATTGTTTGAACATGACTCATACTCAAAGCTTCATCGGACTGCATTACCAAGAGCCTGAATGCGCGGCAGGTTACAATGCAATCAGCAATGTCTTCTACGATGGGTCGATTGTTTGTCCACTGAGAACCCGTCAAAGTATAGATCGAGACTCAAAACATCACATTTTCAAATACATAATCCTATCTTGAAGTTTATGGTGCACTTAAAGTTGTCATCGCAAACAAAAACCTATCCAAAAAAGCTAGAATGGCAGTGCACAATCGTGTTCTTCTACCGACCCTTATGTATGGAAGCGAAGCATGGAACTGGCAAAAGAAGGTTAAAAGAAGAATAAATGCAGTAGAAATGAGATCTCTTAGACGAATGTGTGATACTCTTTGTATGATAGAGTGTCGAATGAAAATAGAATAAGTGAATGCGGTGCGAATGATGGTGTCATGAACAAAATAATGAAATCTTATGGTTTGGACATATGAAAAGAATGAATGAAGAAAGAATGGTAATTAAAGTATATGTTAATGATGTTAATGGAACCAGAAATAGAGGAAGACCGAGAAAAACGTGGCACGATCAAGTAAATCAAATATTGAATGTCGGCCATGTGAGGAGTCAGAGAAACCGACGCGCGTGCATGACACGATGTATGAATGTTGAGGAAGCGAAAGAAATATGTCAGGAAAGAAAAGTGTGGCAGTCCATTCTTTCTGCCTACCCCTTCGGGGAGACGGCGTGATGGTTAGTTAGTTAGTTTAATCCTATCTTATGTAAATGTTAATCGACTGCGTCAGGTGCAGTGCTCATAGCAAATATGTTTATATTTAACTATAATAGTTAATAAAATGGAGCATTTTCTACAGCGCCTCTATATTAAGGAGTATGAATATTACCCGTGGCTCTTTCCGACTGGTTTCTTGCTAGGGATACTAGGCAGAGACATTCATTTGGACATTCACGTCTTTCGACTGATAGGCGGCTGTATACACAACTCAGAAATCCTGAGTGATGTAGGTTTGTTCGTCCCTGATAATTATTTTCGACGAATGGGCCACATATTGTTTTATCTCCCACGACGCAGAACCAACCCGCCATTGGTTATGCCGGTAGGTAGAGCAATATCTTAGCTAAATCGTGTCACCTCGGAGGTCGACGTATTTTGTGATAGTGGAGTTGACCTGAGGGAGGCGCTGTCTCTGTCATTGTAAAATTTTAAGCTCATCATATTATTTCAATATGCATTATTTACTATTGTGTTTCGAACTTTTTATTAATAATATTATGTATGTGTATTGAAATGTTCTTCTGTGATGATTTTGATATATTTAAATAAGGGAATAATTATGGAGTATAATTATTATTCCCTAATGATCATGACTCACCGTCCTAACATTCTTTTCGTCCTCGTGCACACTTTCTCCTATCCCTCTTTCACCCCTTCATTTTATATTATTTTTTTCATATGTTGTTCTCTGATTTTATGTTTAGTTTATTCTCTCACCCTGGCGAAGCTCCGGCGGGAGCGAAACCGGTTGGTGTTGAAGAATAAAGTGGTTTAGATACAAATATTACAAGTGTATTATAATTTTATTAAATAATGTCACACCACAAATTAAGTACTTAATACGAAAGTTTAAATAATAAATTTTCTTTAAAAAATACAATGAACTAGTCATATCAAAGGCTGTTCAATCATTTTAATCAACCAATACTAAATTATATACAAATTAGTTATAAAATATATGCTTACGCATTTTTAACTTCATAGTGTAAAAGGTATATATAAAAAATAATATAAACGTATACCCTGGATTTTTCTCTTGTTATTCTTCGTCTATGCCAAAGTTTCCAAGAAGCGCGGAAGAAAACAGAAACGCAAAACAAAAGCTCGCTAGCCAGTGGGTACCTATCTGCTATAAGCTCTGAGCAGGTACCTTCCCAAAGATTGAATTAGCATTCATGTCGCGTACTCGGGGCCCGGTCTTAACAGTAGTAGTTGACTCTGCTTACTAACAGTCTTGTATTACTTTATTCCCGGTGTTGCCGCATGAAAATATTCGACCGGAGCGATGACAGAACGATAAGAGAAGAATATTTGAATGAAATTTGTATGCGAGCTATCTAATGCGTTCCTAGAATAATCTTAGATGGATAAATGCAAGGTAAATTACAGTAATGTAAAAATCATGTTTAATTTTAACAAGCCTTGGTTCACGCGGCATTGCACTGCACGTTTTTTTGCAGTATACGTTTTAACGAATAAGTAGTGGCGCAAACATTGCACATAGAACTGTTCACACGTTATTTGTACTGCGAAAAATCGCATACCGCTAAATACGTTAACAAATACTCACCGGATTGTCAATGAAATCGCATGAACTTTAACGTATACGGTTTACAGTAGCGCATAGTATTACACTGTCTTTTTCGCACGGCCCGATGTTATACGTTTTTTTTATCGAATAGCAACCGAACATATAGTCAGTACCTGATCATCTTTTGGTACAATCAGTACCTGAGCATCTTCGCACGTATATTAAGTTTGTAATTTAGAAATGGCGGACGAATATTCTATAGATAACAAATTATTCATTTCTTTAGTCGAACAAAAGTACATTTTGTGGGATAAAACTATGGATTTTTAAAAATCGCGTCGCATTTCTAGCGGTTTGGAAGGAAATCGTGACAGTATATCATGGTAGATACCAATATAAAAGTATAACTAAGCATGGATCCATCACATTCGTCTACTCCGGGCGGTTGGAGTGTGAAAACTGCGGTTATTCGTTTTTAAACGTACCGTGTACGACAAAAAACGTGCAGTACAATGCCGTGTGAATACCCGACTGATTGTGCGTTTAAAATCGAATACGAACACTCCTAGAGAGACAGCGCCAAAATAGCGTCAGGCGTATCGCTATCAGCTGTGATGATAGATGGACAAAAAGTATCATTTGCTATGGTCCTAGGACTGCGACCCGAAACCCTGGATGTCCCCAACTACGATGCATCGACATGGAAAAGTGTTGCACAGGACCGACAAACATGGAAGCAGATGGAAAAGAACTTCGTATATTTTCATTCGACACTTTATCATATACAGATTTTCCACCAATTCATCTAAGATATCTCATTTCTACTGCATTTATTCTACTTTAATCCTTCCTTTGCCAGATCCATGCTTCGCTTCCACAAATTAGGGTCGGTACAAGAACAACACTGTGGATTGCCATTTTATTTGCGATGACAACTTTAAGAATAATATTTTTTTTAAACATTGATAGTAACACAATCCTTACATACATGAATACATTGAATTTTATTTGATAAAAAAATCCACTTAATTTTTTTAACAATGTGAAAAGTAGGTAACTTATAAAAACCATTTAAAATAAGATTTATTGTCAAGTTTCCAAATAGCTTCCAAGTTTAAATCTTAAAGCTAGTCACGTGATTCGTAAGTTTGTTACAAGTTTGAAAACTTAAAAGTTGGATTTTGAATGAAACATTAGTTTAGAAGTAGTTAGAAAGTGTAGACACATTAGGGTTACCTAGCCCCTCCTATTAATATTATCATCTGTTATGTCATTACCGTGTTACATAACGGAAAGGAAAAGCAGTGAAGAAGTGAAAAAAATCTCGTTCTATGCAAAAATATGCTTAAATATATTTATACTAAAAACAAAATAAAATATAAAAAAAACATTGTGCAATTGTAAAAATAAATCTTTATATTATCATGTGGTGGATGATGTTCTGCCAGTTGCTACTTATGGCCTCGAAACTGTAACATTGTCCAAACAAAGAGCCGAAAAATTACGAGTGACCCAAAGAGCCATGGAAAAAGCCATGTTAGGAATAAGCCTAAGAGACAGAGTCAGAAACGATACAGTGAGAGAAAAAACAAAGGTCACTGACATTATCCACCGGGTAGCGACTGTAAAGTGGCATGGGGCAGAAGCTCGGACGAAAAATGGACAAGAAGACTGCTGACTTGGAGATCGTGGATGCCAAAGAGAAGTACAGGGTGACCGCAACTACGGTGGAAGGATGACCTAAACAGACATGTCGCAAACCCGGATGCAGCCTGCACAAGACAGAGTGACGTGGAAGCAAATGGAGAAGGCCTTTGTCCAGGAGTGGACGGGTACAGGCTGAAAAAAAAAAAGAACTACTATTTTGCACTTTCTCTATAAAAAAAACAGTGTTCTCATTTGTAAAAAAATTTCAAAATTTTACCGCGATGAAAACAAAAAAAATTGATACGAAATTTCTTTATTATTATGTATTTAGTGTGTTTCCACTCGTGTTTATGTTCGACCAGTTTTGGCAGCTTGCTGCCATCTTCTGGTGCCTACATCAAATTTTATTTGGTTTATATAATAAATGATAATGGTGGAGGTTAAACATATTAAACATTCATTTCTATATATAAAGAATCATTACAACTTAATAACAGTAATACATTATTTAGAATCAGGAAAAAATAAGTTTAACCCTATTTAATTTTGTAAATTTTTTTTTCGTTTTCATTATTTAAAATGAACTTCTACCAAGAAATTTAAATTATAACTAACTAACTAACTAACCATCACGCCGTCTCCCCGAAGGGGTAGGCAGAAAGAATGGACTGCCACACTTTTCTTTCCTGACATATTTCTCTCGATTCCTCAACATTCATACATCGTGTCATGCACGCGCGTCGATTTCTCTGACTCCTCACATGGCCGACATTCAATATTTGATTTATTTGATCGTGCCACGTTTTCCTCGGTCGTCCTCTATTTCTGGTTCCATTTACATCGTTTACATATAATTTTTTTACCATTCTTTCTTCATTCATTCTTTCCATATGTCCAAAACGTTATTCGTTGTATTTAAATTAAAAACATTAATTCTTTTAATTTTACCGTGTTTACGCTTAATGTTTAAATGCTTTGTGTTTTATAAAACTAAACATTAATAGGAGTACAAAAATCTAATTTTATATAAATATTATGGTCATTCTTCAAATCCTTAATTTGTTAGATTTCTAAATGAAGTTATCTCGCAAAGATTTTATTTTCAATGTTTTTTTAGTCAATCAATTATCGTACAAGAAAAATTGAAAGAAATTAGAACGAAATATTTGATCCTTCCTCACCCAGGGCACAGTTTATTGTGTAGCATCGCAGAAAACATCTTGCATTAGCGAGGTATTTTTACAAATAGTTTTCTATTTTCCCGTCTGTCCGGCAAAGGACTCTGATTTATCTGCTGTGTAATATTTCATAATTTCTCTTGGCTTTTCTGGGAGGGCGCTCGCCCATATGTGTATCGCCATAAATCTTAAGACAAATTCTCAATATGTAGCCGGAGCACATGTGTCGGAGCGACAAGGTGATTTTTTTTTCCATTCTCATAACATATCAAAATAAATGCAGAAGAATTCTGTTTTATCATTTGAGAGAATGAGGTTTTGTACGTTTTCGTGCGAAATGCTGCAGAAATGAAAAATAAATAAGTTATTAAAAAGCTTTGTTTTATCTTCTTCTTCTTCTTCTTTTAATTTATCTGACGATCTGTGACACAGAAATCATGTCTAGTGGGATGATGAGGTCCAGCTGTCCCTCCATCTCTTAGGCGGTCTTCCAGGTGTTCGGTGTCGGAAGAGGATTTCATATTTGTTTTGTTGCATATCTCTTTATACATAACATATATTCATTATCTTTATACATAATCTTCGACCTTCGTGGCAGAGTGGAAAGAGCAATGCCTGCAACACCGAAGGTCCTGGGTTATATTCTCGGCGATGGCAGTATGATTGTCACAGTCTTTGGTCTGGCTTATATATAGATTAGCTACATATCACATGTCATGATAATCAATAGCTTAAAATTTGTGCGCCGTAATTAGGTTCAAATAACCTGCTGTATATAAATGTGCAAAGCAGCGGGAAACTACTCAAGTTGCATCGCAAGAACAAGTAAAAAATGTTAAACTCTACTGCAAACCAATTCAACCTTCGAAATGTCGGGCAAGTAAGGAGTCGGAGAAATCGACGTGCGTGCATGACACGATGTATTAATGTTGAGGAAACAACATGTGAAATATGTTAGGGAAAAACAGTGTAACGGTCCAATAGTTCTGCCTACCCCTTCGGAGAGATGGCGTGCTTAGTTAGTTATAATATATCACTTTTATTTTAAAACAATCATTGATCTAAACGCAATATAAATATAATAAATAAGTAAATACACAAAAGAAGTGAATGCGGTGCGAATGAAACGGTTATAAAAAAAATAATGAAAGGATCATTTAGATGGTTTGAACACATGGAAAGAATGAATGAAGTAAGAATGGTAAAAAATAAATGTTAACGATGTAAATGAAACTATAAATAGATGAAAACCGAGGAAAATGTGGCACCATAAAACCAATCAAATATTTAATGTTGGCCATGTGAATGGTCGGAGAATTCGACGTGCGTGCATGACACAATGAATGTTGTGGAAGCGAGAGGAGTACATCAGGAAAGAACAATGTGGCAGTCCATTATTTCTGCCTACCCCTTCGAAGAGACTGCGTGATGGTTAATTAGTTACAAAATCACAATTTTCTTTCAAACAGCCGTAGATCTATAAACGCACCCATTTACTATTATGGCCTTTATAAAAATTGGAGTTTGTTGTGATATCCATTTACTATTATGGCATTTATAACAATTGAAATTAGTTTTGTTGCCCATTTACTATTATGGCATTATACAATAAAAATTTTAATTAGTTGTGATTCCCATTTACTATTATGGCATTTATAAAAATTTTAATTAGTTGTGATGCCCATTTACTATTATGGCATTTATAAAAAATTTAATTATTTGTGATGCCCATTTACTATTATGGCATTTATAAAAAATTTAATTAGTTGTGATGCACATTTACTATTATGGCATTTATAAAAATTGAAATTAATTGTGATGCCCATTTACTATTATGGCATTTATAAAAATTGAAATTAGTTGTGATGCCCATTTACTATTATGGCATTTATAAAAATTGAAATTAATTGTGATGCCCATTTACTATTATGGCATTTATAAAAATTGAAATTAGTTGTGATGCCCATTTACTATTATGGCATTTATAAAAATTGAAATTAGTTGTGATGCCCATTTACTATTATGGCATTTATAAAAATTGAAATTAATTGTGATGCCCATTTACTATTATGGCATTTATAAAAATTGAAATTAGTTGTGATGCCCATTTACTATGGCATTTATATAAAAAAAAAATTGTTGTGATGCCCCTTTACTATTATGGCATTTATAAAATTTTTAATTAGTTGTGATGCCCATTTACTATTATGGCATTTATAAAAAGATCTGAGCGCAATGTAAATAAATATGTAAATTTACGAAACTCCTTCGAATCTTTCTTTTATTTTTCTTTTTTTCCTCCCCGATAGAATTAAGTGAATAATAAAAAAAACAAATGAAATGCAGATTGGATGAAGAAATTCATCCCTTACATTGGTATAACAGTATTCAAAGAATCTCTTACTAATTAGAATGATAACCCAATTATGTTATATAATATACCGCAGACTAAACACGCCATCCAGTACTAAATTCATCGCCATTGTTAAGCCATTTAAATATTCACGGTGGTTAATTCAATCGCTGTTCGGGGCGAGAGGGATGAATTTAACAGAAGCTGTAAAGGTATCGTTAGCGTGATTGTTAGTTAGTTAGATTAGCCCCGTGGAAAGGGCGGTTTCACAGGGGTAGGGGGAGGAGGTAGGTAGGTTTTCGATGGTTGGTTTTGCGGCTTTAAGGGCGACACCTAATAGTGAACATGTGAATCAATTGAGATTAAGAAAATTTGCATTCTAATTTTGAATGTTCTACTGACAAAAAATCATAGAACACAAATAAATATTACTAACTAACAAACTAACCATCTAGCCGTCTCCATGAAGAGGTAGGCAGCATGAATGGTCCGCCACACTGTTTTTTCCTGGCATACAGATCTCGCTTCCTCAACATCCATACTTCGTGTCATGCAAGCACGTCGATTTCTTCGATTACTTACGTGGCCGACCTTACATATATTTGATTGATTTGACCGTGCCACGTTTTCCTCGGTCTTGCTCTAGTTCCGTTCACATCGATAACTTATACTTTTTAACCAGTTTTTGTTCATTCATCCTTTCCATGTGTCCAAACCATCTCAATGATGATTCGCGGTTTTGTTCATTACACTTTCATTCGCACTGCATTCACTTCTTATATTTTCATTCGACACTCTATCGTACACAGATTATCCACATTCGTCTAAAAAAATCGTCTTTCAACTGCATTTATTCTACTTTCATCCTTCTTTTGCTTGTCCCATGCTTCACTTTCATACATAAAGGGTCGGTAAAAGAACACCATAATTGTTTTTACATATTTTACTAAACAAAACGAACATTATCATAATCTTTTATTTGATAATTATTGTTTCTTGAACAATGGTGTAAGAACACGATTTTAACCCTTAATTAGGCACAAGGAAACTGATTTTGAAAAATATTATTTTCAATTAAGAGTTAAAAAAATATACACAATAAGCGGATGGCCTTCGAGGCAACAGCTATGACTGCCACATCGAAGGTTCCGGATTCGATTCCCATGAAAAAAATACGAAATCAGGCAGTCTGGTAAAAATCACGTGTCAATAAAAACGGCAATATACACAAGCTACCTATCACATGCCATGAGAATCAATAGCTAAAAAGTTGTAAATAGTAATTGGGTTCAAAAAAATATTGTATACTAAAAATGTAGAAACCAACGGGAAACTACCACATTAAAAAGACCCAAGTGGCATCCCAAGAGCCAGCAAGGATATTGAAATTTAAAAAACATACTATTTTACGAAATAAAACGAATCTTCTTAACTCTATTACAGAAAGTTTCAAATCATTTTTGAATTTTAAAAGATTTTTTTAAAAGAACTTTTGAATTAAAATATGCTTAGATAACCTGCTTGCTGGATCCTGCAAGTTTCGCACTCCTGCAAGTGGACCCGGTGACTGCAAAATGTGGTCTTCATAAGGTGGAAAATTATTATTTAAAACTAAAGAAAGAACCGCCGCTAATTTTTATCAGAAAAGGTAAAATACCTGACTTTGGAATGGTTCAAGTAGTTGCTATTTATAGAACTACGAAAAAGTTATTAATGAAATGCACATTTTTAGACGACTGGTAGATCACGTGAAAACACGAGACCAGGTACAACAACGCTTCGTTACAATCGCGTGTTTACACGGTTCCGGGATACAACGAGTTGCTCTCCCCACTGGCACCACCACGGGTAAGTTAGGTCTACATGTTAGAAGTAATAAGCATACAATTAAATTTTCTAAACGAAATTCCTATACGGAATATATTGTATAATCTAACCGAAGTTAGTTTGAACGTAGGAAAATGCGAAATTCAGAGTTTCGGGGCTACCCCTCAAGGGGCGCGACTAACTCGATCACGGGGCCCTAATCGGCCCACAGTTGTTCCTGGGGGACGCCCCATCGCTCCGCTGCACCAAACATGACACAACTTTAAATTTCAGCCAATTTGATTATTCGATTTCATACGCTACAGCGGCGGTATGTGTATGAATTGACAATTTGAGGTTTCCCTAGTTCAAATACACGAATGGGGTAGCAATTGGATTTGTGTTCGTTATAAAGATAATGTTTATACAGAATTTAAATAACTGAGAATAATTACATTTGTTAAAATGAAACTGCAATTACGTTTAGTATTATATAAAACATATAAACCGAGATATGCCTCGGAGACTTGGACACTCATTAAACGTGATGAAATAAAGATGAACTGCTCCGAAAGTAAGATCCCCGCAGAATCTTCGGACCCATTAAGGATGGTCAAACGTGGAGAAGGAGATACAAAACAGAGCTCTACAATCTATACCAGGATGTCAGCGTGGTCAAATATTTAAAGATTAACAGACTGCGCTGGCTAGGGCACTCTTTTGAGGATCTGGAGCTCCCCAAAAGAGTGTTGTATGACAATCCAGAAGGGCGAAGAAGCGTCGGCAGGCCGAGACTGCAATGGTTGGATTGTGCCGTGGTAGACTGTCGGGTCCTGGAGCAGCAAGACTGGGAGGTGGCGGCCAGAGACAGGACGGGATGGAGACGTTTATTGGAGGAGGCTAAGACCTACCAATGGTTGAAGCGCCGGAGAAGAAGAAAAAGAAGAAAGATATACTCATATATAAAGAACGGGTTTATAAATAATCTTGAAAACGCTTTATTTATAACACCATCATCAAGCCAGTGGTGACATATGGTTCTCAGTCGTGGAGAATGACTCTAAACGAACAACAAAGAATCTACAGGTTTAAGAATAGGATACAAATTATCTTGGAACCCAGACCCGGTGTTGCAGCGAGAACTTGGAGGCATAGGAATAACCAAGAGGTTCGTACGATGACCCAGCAGCCCCTTATAACAAGCACCGTGTTTTTTTCTTTTCCTGCATATTAGAATTTAACTTGAAGAGTTATATTATTTGCTTAAAGAATAGGGATGTTCTCGTGTGATTGAGGTATTTTTCGGAGCGGTAGTGCGGGGACAATCAGATTTAAAAAGCTCCTTCCGCCGCCATTTTCTGTTCACATATTTACTCAATTTATTTACGGCGGTCTCCCCTCATTCTATACACAATTTGATTTATAAAACAACCACTAAAATGCTTGTGTACGATAAACTGATTATACACACACTCGCATGCGAAATTCTTTACTTACATTCGTATTTTTTCTTTACGGAAAATATGTTAGGTGAATGAATGATGAGGCGGCGAGATAGCGAGGACAACGGATGATCGGTGGACCAGACGCACCCTGGAGTGGAGACCGAATACTGGCCACAGAAATTCGGGCAGACCACAAGCAAGATCGTCTGATATTATTATTATTATTATTTACACTACAGCGATAAAACTGCTTGGAGACAGACGTTTTCATTCATATTAATTATTTAATATGGAGTTTAACATCATTGTTTAAGAAACAATAAATAAAATTATTAAGGTTGGCCATCAATGTGCGGTATGCCTTGCTGTATAAATGTGGAGGAAGCTAGAGAGGTGTATAAGGATATAATATTGTGTCAGTCTATACTCCCTGCCTACCCTTCCAGGGAAATGGCGTGATGATTTGTTGTTATTGCATACATATTTTACCTTGATAAAAGAGTCTGTAATGATCTCCGAAACATTAATGGTTGAGGTTTTTATTTTAAAAAAACTCTATTATAAATATAAACGCTACTGTTGAATTGGTTTTACAAAGATTTGCCTTGCGAGGGCATTCTCAAACTCTCTGTTTCAAGCGAAACAAATGTGTATTTTTATATAAATGCAAAACTTATTATACAATCACGTTTGTATTATAATAAACATTGGTTGGTTCTTAGAAATTTTGAATGGAACGTGCTAATTTTTTTTAACATGTACCATTTTCCACAGCGCCATTGAAATGATAAATTCATAAAAAAGAATAGGGCATTATAAATTATACAATTTATATTGTATTTTATTACCTTTGATAGCCTTGGAGGGCTGGCTGTCTCGGCTCCAGGGCGGATCCCCGTGTCCGGAGAAGTCCCTCAATTTGAGGTAGCTGATGGTCAGCCTAATGATGGAAGCCTTGTCCAGCTGGGACGTGATGGCTGCTGGGAGAGGCAACATCTTGGCCAGCTCGTAGAACTCGTAGTTCTCCTTGCCCCGCCTGGATCGCGCTGCATCTCGTGACTTCTCCTTCCGCAGTTCGAGGATGCTGTAAACAAAATGTATCATTAGTTAATGCTGCAATACGTTCAATACCAAATCATTGCTTATTTATTTTATAGTTATAAAACACTTAAATAAGTTATTTTGATTAAAAACTTTCGACTTGAAAAACAACGCTCTTTATTTTTTTAAGACACTTTTTTTTGTTAAATATATTTATATAATACAAAAAAATATTCATACAAAAAAGTAAAACCTTTCGAAAACTTATATTTGAAAATTGTAACATTCGTTTACAATCAGTTAATAAATGAAATAATTCATGCTGATTTGTGTATTTTCTTGGTAGAAGCTATTTTTAAAAATCGATAATAAAATAAAAATGGATTTGAGAAGATGGCATCGAGCTGCTGAAACCGGTCGAACCTAGAATAACAAGTGGAATAAAATCATTGCGTGTGTATCATATCAAGTTTGAAATGTTTTTTTTTATTGTTTTTTTTTCCAGTATTTATTAGAAGAAATAATTTTACAATACTGATCAAAAGTAATAAAATTGCGGATATCTGTTTTATTAAGAATAGATATAATAACAATTGAAGTTATATGCAGTTGTCCATTGTGACGCTATGTGTCTGGCCGGAAGTGACAGCATATCCATAACCGAGAAAGCTTCCGGGTGTTCGATATTCAATTGTAAAGTGACCGGAAGTGCGAAAGGCGCGAGTGCTCGGATATGGAATGAAAAGTATAATGTGTCAAGAGGTCTGCTTCAATGAAACGAAATCATAATTTTCGCCTCCATATATTGTAAGCCGAATTGCATGGAGTGGTAGCTTTATGGCTCAGGTGGGTATTGTAGCCACATTCCTGCACTGTGGTAGTTAGTTTAAGAACTATTTCACTTACTTAATGGTACAACACTATATCTTAAAACAATCGATAAACTTAAGACGTTATCACATCATAATTTATTCATGGTAGGATTATTATATTTACTATATATTGTTTATACTTAGGAAATTGAAAAACTTTGTTTAATCCACTATTTAATAAAAAAATATTAAAAAACACGACATGTTTCGGAGGGTACCTCCATCTTCAGGTGTAAAAATATAATAAAAACTAAACACAAAATTACTAATTAAAAACGCATTTAAAATTTGATACAATAATTCAAATTTAAAAATTAACCTGTGCTATTTGTTATAAGTAGGTACTGTTAAAAAATAATTGTTACAACCTACTTATAACAAAAAGCACAGGTTAATTTTTTAATATGAATTACTGTATCGAATTTTAAATGCGTTTTTAATTAGTCTTTATTTGTTTAGTTTTTATTATATTTTTACACCTGAAGATGGAGGTATCCTCCGAAACATGTCGTGTTTTTTAATATTTTTTTTATTAAATAGTGGATTAAACAAAGTTTTTCAATTTCCTATGTATAATACTATGGAATTCCAGTGTTAATGCCTTAGCGTTCAATAAGTTTATATATTGTTTCTGAAACAATGATGTAAAACTCCATATTGAATAATTAAAACGAATGAAAACTTCAGTTTCATTATATTTTACGTGAAAGACATATTTCTAGATTTCAAAGATCAAATCTCCATTTGTGATGTGTGCGTGTGATTCTCTACAATGTGACATTTTCGAATGTCACATTTTATAATGCTTTAGACGTTGCTTATTATTATGGACCAAAATTGACTAATATTAATGAGTAAAGTGGAACAACATCGAGGAGTTCGTAGGAGGCAGCTGTCCTGGCTGCGGAACATAAAAGAGTGGACAGGAATTTCAAGAGTTCAGAACCAGTTCCAAGTGGCGCAGGACAGATATGCCTTTGCTGCAGTGATCGCCAACGTTGAGAGGACCTGACATGGCACCGAAGAAGAATAAGATGATATGAAAATACAGAAAGAAAGCGAATAATACAAGCATGCAATAAAACATAAAAGCATTACAATGTAAAATATAATATAAACGTATTTTCTCACTTATCTATATAGGCCATTACGTATTTAAAATTGTCAAAGCTGCTCCAAAAATTCAAATAAGCTAACATAAATACGTTTGAAGAAGCTTTCAAAATTTGTGGCTGCATAAACTCTTATGCCCCATTTACAAGCAATATCGGGAAAACAGTGCTAAAGCAAGCAAATAATACTACCAGCACCGAAGTGTTTATGATCGACGAAGCTGTTCGAATCGAAATAACATAAAAATATATATAACGGGGGGCTTTTTAAACGAATGGGTTGTAAACTTTGCAAGGGGTGCTCAGAGGGTGTTGTGCTTATTTTTTACAATACAATACAAACCAGCACGCCGTTTCCCCGCAGGGGTAGGCAGAGACAATGGACCGCCACACTTCTCTATCCTGGCAAACCTCTCTAGATTCCTCCACATTCATACAACGAGTCATACACGCACGTCGATTCCTCCGACTTCTAACATGACCAACCTTTAAAATTTGATTAATTTTGTCATGCCATGTTTTCCTCGGTCTGCCTCGACTCCGTACCCCATTTACATCATTAACGTATACTCTCTTAACCATTCTTTCTCCATCCATGCGTTTCATATGTCCGAACCAACGCAGCAATCCTTTCATAATACTTTCTTCCGCTCTACATTCCTTCCTTATATCAACATTTGAGATTCTATCGTATATCGGTCTACCACACATACGTCTTAGGAACCTCATCTCTACTGCATTTATTCTGCTCTCATCAAATTTTTGTTATACAATAAAAATATTTCTTTAAAATATATCTCCGTTTCTCCCGGAGGGATAGGCAGAGAAGGATGGACCGCCATACCGTTATGTCCTGACATACCTCTCTTGCTTTCTCCACATTCATACATCGTAACATGAACGTTCATCGATTTTTCCGACTTCTAATGTGGCCGCCTTTCAGTATTTGATTAATTTGAGCATGCTATGCTTTCCGCTATCTTCCACGACTTCTCTTTCCATTCTTGTATACAACATTTTAACCATTCTTTTCTCGTCCATTTGTTCCACTTTTTTTTCCACTTTTTTAATATTACTTATGATGCAATCATCTGCCTTACATTTCTTCCTTATTTCGTCGATCGGTATTCTATCATACATCATTAATTAATACGAATGAAAACGATAGTTTTCTATGAGTTTTATTATATTTTATGGGAATGACATGTTTCGCCCTTCTTAGGCATTATCAAATTTGAAACATGTTTCGCCCTTCTTAGGCATTATCAAATTTGATAATGCCTAAGAAGGGCGAAACATGTCATTCCCATAAAATATAATAAAACTTCTAGAAAACTGACGTTTTCATTCGTATTAATTATTTAATATGGAGTTTCCCATCATTGTTCAAGAAACAATAAATACTATCATATTTCGTTTTCCCAGCACATTATTCTCAGTGATCTCATTTCTACGGCATTTATCCTACTTTAACCATTTTTTGCCAGCTCCAAGCTTCACTTCCATACATAAGGGTTGGCACAGATAAATAATAATCTAATAATACATTTAAAATATCACTGAATAACAGTTAAAACAATGAATCCACGTTATCCCAAGGATTACAGCCAAATAATCAAAATCGTTTGCTTGGCATTTTATTCTCTTTGCTAACGCACATAACAATATAACAAATAATAAACAAAACCAAAAAAATAATTAATAATGAGTATAAATAAGCACAAATAACTTAGTTAACACCACTTTATTATGAGTATATTTATTTGTCTACATATTTCGAAAGCAATGCTTTTAACTTCAGGAAAAACAGTATACTACTAGTACTCAGTAGTATACTCAGTAGTATACTCAGTAGTATACTGTTGTTTCTGAAGATGAAAGCATTGCTTTCGAAACATGTAGACAAATAAATATACTCATAATAAAGTGGTGTTAACTAAGTTATTTGTGCTTATTTATACTTATTGAATATGTTACCACAAAGTTTAAAACATATAGAAGATTCTTTCTTCACAAAATTAATTAATAATGAACCACCACAAGTTTCATCAGAGGTTTCATTGATGTAATAATATACCATATATGTACGGAAAAATCCATGTACGAGTATTTTTGTCTTATAATAGGGTTGTGCCTTCATAAATAACTCAATAAGCAAGTACCTACTCGCATTTATTTTGTAATTTCGAGGATTCCAATTTAATTCGAAAGCAGGGAAGGTTTTTATTTAGTTCTTAAAGAGCTGGCGGGAAAGTGGAGTCGGCGGAATGTGAAAAACTGCCTCAAGGGAGGAATAAAGCAAGAAATTGGGCTTATCTTGGAGTGCCTGTACATTGGCACAAAGCGTATATTGTATGAGGGTAATTTATAGCTTCCTGTTTCAAACGAATATTCTTTTATCGAATTTAAATCGTTTCTAAATGCTTTTTAAGTAGTTTCTTATCAGTATAAAATATAGAACTATCGGTATATAAGTAAACTGGTTGGTTTTCAGTGGATAATTATGCTTTCAGTAATATTATACTTTAATTAAATGTAAAAAATAAGGAAGTTAAACACTTATTTATTGTTTCTTAAACCAAGATGTGTTGGCTTTTAAAAGAAGTCAAGTCAAGTCAAGTCGTCTATTTAATGGAAGTTTTAATTTATTTCATATTTCCTCTTGCTCAAGCAGTATCAATTTCAATTAAAAAACAAACACTTTAAAGTTAGTAATTATTTATTATATGAAATAATTTCTTATGTAAATCATTATATTATTCAACTTAAATAATAAATCTCTCTAAGATTAAATGTCGGCCACGTGAGGAGTCGGAGAAATCGACGTGCGTGCATGACACGATACATGAATGTTGAGAAAACGAGAGGAGTGTCAATGTGGGGGTTCATTCTTCCTGCCTACTATTTCAGAGAAATGGCGTGATGTATAGTAAGTTAGTTTCATTTTCATAGTTATAGAGACATTAAAGTATACCTTCCTCATTCGGAAGTCGATATACGAGTACTCATACACAAAAGAAAATTATTTCAAACATGATGTAAGAAGCAAAGATAAAATAAGAATGACAATTTTGAAATTTAATTGTTTATTCGATTTCTAAATTAAGAAATTTAATCCCTCGTGAAAAAACCTTTTATCAATATGTATGAAAACGTCTGTTATCAGAAGTTATTTTATAATTTATGTGAATGACATATTTCACTTGCTTCAGACATTATCAAATGTTAATGAGACATTTCATAACGTTTTAGACAGGCGAAACATGTCATTCACAAAAATAATACTATAACTTCTAGAAAACACACGTTTTCATTCGTATTAATTGTTTAAAATTGAGTTTTGCATCATTTTTCAAGAAACAATAAACAGAAAACATGTTTCTTAAAAAAAAATTAAAAACACCAGTTTTACATTGTTAAGGACCTCACATTTATTCACTAGATCAAACATACCACACATGTGTAAATTCAAACAATGCTAAATTTATTCTGCTGAGTAAGTGCTGAGATTCGTTTGTTTTTGTGGGATCTGTCATCCTTGTTTTATGATCAACTCCGCATGCATTTTCAACGATCGAAAACGTCGACGAATGACGAAGTGTGATAGAAGCATCATACATTTGCATCCATTTAAATACGCCAACACGCCATAAGTGTCTGTATAATAGTAATAACACTAAAATAAATCACAAAAAATATATATCTTAAGGGTAAAATACAGCGATACCATATTTTAGAGAAAAATGCAAAAAAATTAAGTATCGCCAATTACATGCTACCACAAATAAAAATTAATATAAAATGTAGTTAAAAGAAGACAGTATAAAATGACATTGAAGTTATCTAAGACAAATTGAGGGTATTTAAAGCTAAGGCATACACTGTGGAATTCCATAGTAATTAAAGGGTACATAACTAATTTTATGTCCTAAGTTGTCGCACGAAAGCACTTTTAAACTCTCATATAACAAAGTCAATTCCTCTTTTTAACGAATTGGAATTTTGAAATGTATTTTTATATTGTACGTATAACGAATTTATGAATAATCATTTATGATAAGCGCAACAAAAAAGCAAAAATCAAATTTCCTTTCACATTGTTGTATATATGGTAACTGTACGCTGGCTTCCTATGTATATAAATGCATTCACTAATATTCTTTATACGAATAACTTATACTTTGAATGTTGCAAAGGCGACGTAAAAAAGACATTTACATTACGTAATAAAAATTAAAGTACACGACGAACTCAGATTTGTACTTAGGGTATTATTTTTGCAAGGCTTGAGAATTTCAGTTTTAGTCCACTAAGAAAACAACCCTTGGGAATCGCTCGTCGGGCGGGGGAGGTCGTCGTAAAACCAGGTGTGTCATAAAAACTGTCCTCTTGTTAGTCCTGAGGTATCGGGGGGTGGAAAAGTCGTTCGGATGATTAGAGTAAATGCGTTTTCCGTACACTCAGTAGCTACTGCCGCCCATATAAGTAAATAGGCTTATTGGCGAACGAAATGGGCTACATCCCGCAAGAGGTTTTCTAAAAAAATGTCAATATGTTAGATAAACAAATTAAGGAAAAAATATATAGTATATCAATTTGATTTTTAAGTGGATTCGAATAATACAAACAATATGTATTTGTCATCGTAATGAAATTGTATGGTATTTAATATTTTATTTTATTTATAATATTTAACGAAAATTACGAAGTGGTTAATTTATAAATTAAAAAAGTAAATTAAGGTATTCCAAAGACATATCATTATTTATTGTTTCTTAAACAAATAATTAAAAACCATTGTTTTCTCTAAGCTTTACTATATATTTGAGAATGCATTATCAATTTGATAATCAGATAATGCCTTAGCAAGGCGAAACATGTCATTTCCATAAAATATAATTAATCTTCTAGAAAACAAACCTATTCATTCGTATGAACAATTAATATTTTTTTATATTTATTTAAAAAATATTATATTATATAACAATAAAATGAAATTTATCAATAAATATAAATTGGAAATATTACAATAAATTCACAGCGTAAAACAAAGAAATGATATATGAAAACATCTATTATCTTATTATATACAAAAAAGTATTTTTATTGTAGATTTAATTATTTAGAAAATTTATTTACGTTGGTTTTCTAGAAGTAAATTTTTTTTTAAGAAGTCACATGGCATTTTCAAATGTTTAAAGCATTATAATTCTCAATTTTTTAAGCACACTAATTATTAAAACAACATAATAAATTAAATACTTGTACTCGTATACATAAACGATTGGGTAATCATAGTTTCGACTATACGATTTTATTACAGTTCAGATAACATAATATAACATCGCATTCCTCTATCATCCAGACCTATTCTTTCAATTAGTCCCCTCCGTCACGTGACCGCTGCGACCCCTCCCCCCGGCGTACGACCCCGTCACGCCGTGTCCGTGACTACATAACACCGAAGGAGGACTTTTATGACGGAGGGCCATCAGCGTTCGGAACGCCGCAGCAGAATTTAACTCACCTGGGAATCGGAGTGTCCGTTCTGCCCGGGACCCCCTCTCACCCCGCTTTCCCCACTCGTATCTCATTACTGTAATATGTTTAGGAACAAATTCCAGGACGCAATACATTGTGATGTATGGTACGTAAGTACGTATTGTATTTGGTACTAGTGTAGGAAGATTTTGCGACATGAAGCTTTAAGTGTCGAAATCTTTACCATGCACTTTAAAATGTGTTATTATCATGTCTGACCTATACGTCTCATCTCTCTGTATCATCACCTTGTCTTATCTCTATAATTAAATCAAATCAAATCAGTTTATTATCTCAACAGACATTACAAACAATATTAATGTTCAAAGCATCAATTGAGTAAAGATAAAATATAATACCAGGAACGCATGAGAGATGGTTCGACATTAGGAAGACAGGATACTCTCTAAAGTTTACAAATAATAATAATAATAATAATGATAATAATAATAATAATAATGATAATAGTAATAATGATAATAATAATAATGATAATAATAATATACTAACTTTTAAAGCGCCGTTTTTGTGATGTAATCACCTCAAGGGCGCAAGTATCTCATTTTTATATCTTTATCCCTCCTCAATGTCTATATCTCTTATCAGTGTATTTTCTATACCTCTTCTTAATGACTCAATGACTCATATCTGCATTTCATCACTATGTCTCATATACATACATGCCTCATCTAAACCGAAGAGACAGAGATGAAACATAGAAATTAGATAGAGATGAATCGCATTTCACCTCTATGGATCAGCTTTAAGTTTCATCTGTTTATCTAGATGTCTTCTAGGTATCTTATCCATATCTCTTCTCAACGCCTTATTACTGTCTTTCATGTCTATGTCTCGTCCCTATGACTCATAAACTCGTATATGTCGCATCTTTTTGCCACATCTCAATGTTTTATCTTTGTGTCTCATCTCTTTGGATCACAAAAAAGAATTAATGCGATTATTTGAAATTTTATGGCTGACGTTCATGTTAAAAAATGAAAATAAAAATCAATGTAAAAAATCTTTTGAAAATGTATATTTAGTTAAAATCTACTGATGTTTGTGTCTTCGACCCGTTTCGGCAGCGAGCTGTTATTCTTATTGTTATTTTCATTATCTATGGCTCACCTCTATGTCTTAGCATTATGTCTAATTTTGGTGTTACTATAATATCTGGCAAGCTTGGAAACGATACAAAGTCAGTGAAACCTTCCCCACAATGGCAAGATAAATATGACAGATGAGACCATATTTAGGGCCTTTCCAATGATACTCGCTTGTCATTAACATAAAGAAGAATAAGTCAAACTTTGTATACGTCGAATGTGCATATTTTTGTTTTTAATTTATACGATCACAACTATTGTTTATTTCGAAAATAGAATAAATCTGGCAATATTCATTTTTCATTGTAAAACAGCATATTTGACCTTCGAGATACTACAGGATGTTTTCCAAAATATAAGGATATCTGATGAAATGTAATGCGACACGCACAGAAAGAAACAGTGATGGGAGATGGATACATTCTCCCGTAATGGTCAGAGTGTGGGGAGATAGAGGGGGAATGTGACGTCATTGCCTATATACGTATCTATGCACAATATTTTTTTAATATTATACACGTATATCAAGAAATTATACAATCCATTACATAATTATAATTCATCTTTCATTGATTTATTTATATTTACGAAAAAATAAATATTATATGATTGAAAACACTGTGTTTTATATAATAGAAGTTTAAATATACTTTATGCTAATGACATGTTTCCCCTTGCTAAAGGATTATAAAATGTCATTTGAAAAATCCTTAGCAAGGCAAAATATGTCATTCCCATAAAATATAACGAAAATTCGATAAAACAGACGTTTTCATTCGTATTAGTTGGAAAATAAATACTTTTATTTAAGTATTCATTTATTAGAATATACGAAATAAAATTTTCTACTAAACATTATTTATATGAATTAATACTAATGAAAACGTGATTTCTAAAAGTATTGAGTTTGTTAAAATTAATGAGAATGACATGTTTCGCCTTTTTAAAGGATTATCAAATGTCATATACCATATAATTACGTGAAAATCAAATTAACGTAATTGAAAAAATATTTTTTATTTGAAAATTAATGATATTAGAAGTTCATTGTAAATAATGATACTAAAATAAAAATGGTATTGTTTGAATGTATATTTAATTAAAATTCACTAATGTTTGTATATGCGACCGGTTTCAGCAGCTCCAGAAGATGGCAACGAGCTAATTCAAAATACATTTAAAAAATTTATTTCATTATGATAGAAAAAAAATATTTAAAGAAGATAAACTATAAATTTTATGGTATGAAATTGTCATTTAACATGTGATTATAACTTAACAAACAAAACATATCGTTTCCATAAAATATAATAAACTTTCAGAAAGTATTCGTTTTCATTTCTATTGATGGTTCCATTTTGTTTAAATGTAAAATAATATTAATTTTATCTCAATAGAGACGAAGATGCAAACTGGAAACTGAATATGGTGATCGAGGTGTTTACAGGACTTATGACCTGTCATTAGTTGGGTTAAGCGCACGCTTTATGTAATAACAACATTCCCCATTCCACCTTTCTTATGACCACCATGTCTGACAAATTTTTGGAAGTTGTATATATGTTAATATCAAACACCACAATTCACATGTCAGTTTCAATGCGCCATCTATGAAGATTAAATTTTTAAGCATTAAGCAGAAGATCTTTATAACGCAATGTGACGTGATAACGGTAAATAAAATCCAGTATTCGTCTACAAGTATTTGTATACATTCAAAATGTTGTATAAAATAATATAATAAATATTATTTAAATTACGTGATAAATGATGCAAGTGTGAACATAATATTTTTATACATAAGGTCAACCAACTTTTTCATATACATAAGGTCAACCAACTTTTTCAGCAATGGTCGACCTTTGTTACTTTTTCAATCAACTGTTACTCGAGTGCCGTTTGGTAAACTACCCTCGGACAGAGGAGCGGAATATTCCCGAAGGAGCAAGGAAAGGATCCGAAGATCCTTTTTACACTCCCGATCACTTTACACAACTTTAAACCTAATGCTGGTGGCTGATTTGCATTTTACTTTCTGAGAAAAAAAGAGGGTAATTTGGCGGCACCCTTAAATATGCGCGGAACACTTTGTGACTTGAAGGTTTCATAATATAAGCTTTTCTTGCCCTTTTATAATGAAGGTTTTCTTCATTTGAATCATAAAGAAATCTGAATATTAATGATGAAACACTCAACTCGCCTACTTAATTTAATAAAATAAAAAATAACAGAAAATTCAGATACGCTGCAAGTACATTTTATGCTGTTAACTTAAGGGTACATGAATGGTACGAAACATGACGTACGGAATAGAGGTCAGAGCCGATACCAATAGAACTAAGAACCTTCTTAGAGTAGCAGTAATGCGAACCCTACGCTCTATCGCAGGCAAAACCCTCAGAGATCGGATCAGAAATGAAACAATAAGGTCTATCTGTGGTGTTGAGGACATAGTGAGATGGGGAAGAAGCAGAAGGCTCTTTTGGAGAGACCACGTAGACCGCGTGGAGAATACAAGAATTGCAAAAATTGTTAAAGATGAAAACTCAATCAGCAAGAGATTACCGGGAAGGCCGCCGAAGAGATGGAGAGATGGCTGGACATCATCATCCCAGGACAGCCCACCGTCACAAACAGGTCATATGACCTAAACTAAGAGGAGGAAGAAGAAGAAGAACTTAAGGATAATTCATACTAAAAAATCACACTGTGGAAATTTTATAATTTTAAACATTGTTTTAAGCACTTTTTAAACATTAGTTTTCTCAACACTTTGCTAAAAAAAAATCTATTATAGTAAAACTACTACATGCATATCGTATATACTATAGTGATTTTAGTGATTCACCGATGTTGTGAGAGTGAATAAATCAACCATGATAAATGAAAAATGTACACGCTTGATGTAAATGGACCAAAAAAATGTTTTGTTCAATATGATTTCATATCACAAAGATATTCCGGTATAATTGGAATGGCGTTAAAATCGCGTGAAAAATTTTGAATTCCTTGATAATACATTTAATTTTATTTCATTTAGGCTTGGGGCTTCGACCGGTTTCGGCAGCTTGCAGCCATCTTCAAGTGAGCGAACTGCCGAAAGCGATCTAAGCCATAAACTTAAGTGGAATTAAACTAATTTTCATTATTTACACAAAATTCAAACAACAATATTAATAATCAATACGAATGAAAACGTCTGTTTTCTAGAAGTTTTATTATATTTTAGGTGAATGACATGTTTCGCATGTCTAAGAGATTTGATAATGTATTAGACATGCGAAACATGTCATTCACATAAAAATAATAAAACTTCTAGAAAACAGACGTTTTCATTCGTATAAATTATTTTATATGGAGTTTTACATCATTGTTCAAGAAACAATAAATAACAAGAAAAATAATTTTGAAGTGATTTGCATAGTGTATTATGCTATAGAAATATGAATAGTTGGCTATTCTTGAATTTTGATGTTAACAAAGAAAAATATATTAAGTGTGACAAATAAAAAAAAACCCAAGGACTCTTCCTGGATCCTGCAAATTGGTCGTATCCCTTCACATGTGAGTGAAACGGGAGCCTTTGGTCCCAGGGGCCGAGCCCGTGAACGTTTTATCGCCCTCCTTGCCCCACTCTTCGTTTATTCCCACTTATTCCCCTCCTGGACTTTTTGCTCTTCCTGCAAAAAAACGGACCTTAGTTGAATACACAGAGGTGTGAAGTAATCACCTTCGCTTGGAACGGAGTGCTATTTGAAGATAATTAAATGGTTGTCTTAAAGATAATGCTTCCCTATTCAAAATAAACAATGTATTCATTTAATATATTTAATTTAAACGAGACTGACTCTCTAGAATCCTCCACATTCATACATCGAGTCATACACGCACGTCGATTCTTCCGGCTTCTAACATGACCAACCTTTAAAATTTGATTAATTTGGTCATGCCATGTTTTTTGCTCTTCACAATGGAGTTCTGGTCCCAACCCTTAGGTATGGAAGCGAAGCATGGAACTGGCAGAAGAAACATGAGAGCAAAATAAATGCGGTAGAGATGAAGTCCCTAAGTGGTAGAACGATGTACGACAGAATCTCAAATGCTGATATTAGGAAGGAATGTAGAACGAAATAAGGTTTTATGAACAAAATTATGAAAGGATCGCTGCGTTGGTTCGGATATATGGAACACATGGGTAAAGAAAGAATGGTTAAAAAAGTATTCGTTCACGATGTAAATGGAGTACGGAGTCGAGGTAGACTGAGGAAAACATGGCATGACCAAATTAAGTTTGTTGAATGACCAAATGTTGACACAATTGTTCTTATATAATAAACTTTATCGAACATTTATTGTTTCTAGAACAATGATGTAAAACTCCATATTAAATAATTAATACAATTGAAAAGTCAGTTTTTTAGACGTTTTATTATATTTTATGAGAATGACATGTTTCGTAATTCGTAGGTCCATAAATATTGGAAACAGTGGCGGTACTCCCATAGAAGCCCAAAAGTCCGGCTTGCGTAAGAAATTTTGAATTAAAACCTCTTCTGGTTTGCAGAGGTTCAGCTCTTGTGGCTATTCCTCTTAAGTCTAATGGGAACATTGTCTAGACATTGTCTAGAACAGGAATCTAGAGAGGTATGTCAGTACAGAGCAGTGTGACGGTCCATTCTCTGTGCCTACCCCTTCGGGGAAACTGCGTGATGATTTGTTGTTGTTGTCGTTGTTATAAGATATAAACATTAGTCAAACTGGCCAAAAATAAATTAAAAGAACTAGTGTGGAAAAACAATCGTTTTATGTTATAAGGGCGCTCATAATTCTAAAAATCTTGACGCAGGACATAAAGGAATATGAGTCCCAAGTCGCCTGAAGAATATTTATTGTTTGGCTTCCTAATACCTCACGGTCAGTTAGGCCGGAAGGGAGGAATGGGGTGTTTTAATAAGCGACCGGATAGGGGAGTCCGGGGTGGGCGAATCGGCCGGGGAACTTGAAAGGCTAATGTTATTTTCACACCACCGTCTACATAGGGAAGTTTTCCAACTTTGAGAAGAAAGAGGACGTGTTAAGAGCAGAAGAGGTAGTTAACTTAACGGTGGGAGAAAAATACTTTGTCTTCTCGGAGATGTGGGAGAAAATACATACTTACTAGCATATACATGTAAGTACCTACGTACATTGATATTTTTAGCCACTCGGTATAGGTATGTAGTCTCTTGAACACCCTGTTATTTAAAAACATTTAATTTTAGCTGTGCGTAAATAAATTGTTTATATTTAATAAAAATGTCCGATATTTATAAGCTTGATAATATTTTATGGGATTAACATGTTTCGTCTTGAAGGGATATACAAGCTTATACAAGCAAATATATATTTTCTTGTATGGTACCATCAGCAGAAGACACAAACTAGGAACATGTGGAGTAGTATTAAAAATGTCAGACGATGTCGTCCAGCAGTGGATGACATCGTCTATATAAGGTATGTAAGTAATTAAGAACCATCAATAGATGTGCATATAAATTCGTTAAGATAACAAAATTATAAAATAAATCAGTTTATACCCATTGAAACACCTTAAGTACATAAGAGACGACGACCTTCGTGGCAGAGTGGTAAGAGCTCTGATTACCATTCCGAAGGTTCTGGGTTCGATTCCCGGCGATGGCAGTGTGATTGTCACACTGTCTTTGGTCTGGCGTAGTATTCTCGTGACAATAAAATGGCGATAGATTGGCTACCTGTCACATGTCACGAGAATCAATATATCAGCTTAAACAAAATGTACTCGTATACTGTAATTGGGTTCAAGTGACCTGTTGTATATGTAAAAAAAAGAGATTTGAAGTGTTTTTGTGCGACAATCTGTTAGTTCTGTCGATATTTCTAAATTATGAGTACTTCCAAATAACAATTCCCAAAAATGTTTTAGTGAAAAATTAAAAAAAAACAATAGAACAATATTCTACGAAAGAAAGCGCGTTGCAATATATCGCATTTGAATGTTCAATCATCGCAGTAGATGTGAAATAATATCACATTCAATACATTAATAACAGTAATTTATTCCATAAGAGAGGGCTATTTGCAGGACTAATCGCCCGGGGAGGCTAGGGGTGGCCGACATTAAATATCACAATTAATATACGACTCTGAATGACAGCTTCGCGACAGCAATTATTAAGAGGGTGCATTTTTATCTCAGTCCATTTATCCAGTTATAGCACGGGGTAGTTGGTGGTGCGAGCACTAGGTGTGAGGAAGATTAATGGAAGCAATCATTAATGGTTATGAGTATCTTTTAAAAAACTTTTTTTAAAGAAAAAGCAACTGAAAACACTGTGGAAATCCAAAATGATTTTTACGGATTTAAACACTATTTTTAGTTGAATGAAAGGGGGTTTAATACAGTGTATTAAACATTTATACGGCATACTATTTTATTTTAGATTTTTAAGGAACACTGAATTTAATTCAATGGCAACAAACAGCCTATAGAGCTAAGGTAAAGGGAGCACTTCATAAAAGTGTAACGTTAATTATCCACAGTCAACATACGTAATGAAGTAAGCACATTAAGATCATTTCACATAGTAATTAAAAAAGAAAATTACCTTTATTTGTGATGTCATAACGATTTGCCTAGTTAAAAGTTTTCTGATAATTTAATAATTTATTTCACCTTGCTGTGATAATTTCAAGTACCCCATTTAATAAATACAAAAAACAAAAACATAAACTTATTAATTATTTCTTGAACGATGATGTAAAACTCCATAGTAATAAATAATACGAATGAAAACGTCTGTTCTCTAAAAGTTTTATTACGGGAGTGACACATTTGATATAGCCATAGCAAAGCGAAACATGTCATTCGCATAAAATACTCGTATAATAAAACTTGTAGTAAATAGACGTTTCGTTAGTATTAGAAAGCATTCACATTGTGAAAAATCATCAAACTTAATTTTCCTGAGAAAATAGTGTTTTTTCCATTAACTTCAAAATGTTTTAGTTATATCAAAATGTTATTAAAGTAGACATACAGCAAAACTTTGCCAGCTTTAAAAATCTTATGTAAATACAAAAAAAATGTTAATCCAAAAAAATCTTTTATATGAAACCTTTAACGAGTATGCTTTAATGTAAGTAAAGCAGTTTACTGTAATCTATGAACATGTACTTTTAAAATTCCAGTAATCTTCAATATCAGATAAGTCATCAGTCTTTCATTCATTGCCGATGGCCTTTATAGTTCAGAGGAGTGATCTGTTCATGCCTTCCCTCGCCCGGGGGCACACTGGGGCCCCCTAGGGCGCGCAGGTCACGCGCCCCACCGTTCATTACAGCGTGCAAATGTTTACATATTTGGGGTGACTGCATTGATATTCTAAGGGAATCTAACCAAAACCTTTGGTGCAACGGTAATAAATTGCTCGAAAAAATCCGATTCAAATAAAAAATATTTAATACGGCAAAATAAAAGCAATTATAAGTAATATAGGAATGTAAAGAAAGAAAAAACAAGCGTGAAAACTGTTTCAAAACCTGTCAAAACTGACCATATTAGTAAACAATTTTAAAATATTTTAAATATCTATATAATATCATCACTGAGGAAGGGCTGCGCAGTCCGAAACATGTTTAATATTTAATTTTAATTTGTTTAAAAAGTGAGTGTTGTATACGAAGTATATAAAAAAAGAAAAGAAAAATATAAAACATCTACAATACAAAGTATGGCGAACATAGAAGGAAAACAAAAAAATATTTATTAAGTTTTTTCTACTTATTATTGTATTAATATTTCAACCGGTTTTGGCAGTTATTGAATGCTGCTTGTGGCGTCAGTGTTTATGTATTATAGAAATGTCTTAAATACTGACTGTATTTTTGAAGATGAAAGTAGAATAAATTCAGTAGAAATGAGATCTCTTAGACATCCAAAACCCGTGTTTGACAGAGTCTCGAATGAAAATATAATAACTAAATCCAGTGCGAATGAAAATGTTATGAACAAAATAACGAAAGCATTACGATAATTTGGACACATGATAAGAATGAATGAAGAAAGAATGGTAAAAAAGTATATGTTAAATATGTAAACAGAACTAGTAATAAAACAAAAGAATAGAGAAAATTGTGGTACTATCAAAAAATCAAATATTGAATTTCAGCAACGCGAGGAGTCGGAGATATCGACGTGCGTGCATGACACAATATATGAATGTTGAGGAAACAATAGAAGTATGGGAGGAAAGAAAAGTGTGACAATTCAATATTTTTGTCTACCCTTTCAGAGAGACGGCGTGCTGGCTAGTTAATTAAGTAGTTTTTAAGAGATGTTTTTATTTATTTGCTAAAATCAATTGAGATTATAATTTTATTAGAATTTCAATAAAAAATCAGGACTTTTGGTTCGTAATCTAAACCACATTTATGTTAATATAAACAATCAGAATTATTTGACATAATGAATTATATTCGAAATAAATTGAGGGTTGTATGAAATTTCCAACACTCTTCATTAAAAACAATTATCCGTTTTTTTAGCTGATTACATAAGCCATTACAAGAAAATTCAGAAAACATATTTTGTATAAATCACGTATAATATATCTGTATACTCTAATACACATATTATTACAGTTTATTTGGTTTGACGATTGCGCTCGGACAGCGAGAGTTAAGCATTCGAGTCCCGTAATGGAGGAATTTGTTTCAGAATTTATGAAGTGACGTTCATAAAACGAATTCAATCAAACAATAGAATGATGTCATAATAAATTGTATATCACACTTCCCCAATTACTATTTCATATACAGCAGTTATTCACATCAATATACGAGTGTAATGAAGATTTTTTCCATCAAATGCAGTTTATATTGGGTTCTTGTGTACATTTGGGGACCAAATAAGTAGGTACTTAATCATCTAATACGCAAGGTTAATGCATTTTTGAATAACTATATGCATTCGAACAAAAGGTATCGTTTGAACGGCGCGAGTATCTATTGTTTCACTGTTGTCTTCTTCAATACAGATGTATACAAATTTTTGAACACTTCCCGATAACATTAATAAAATCAGACGTATCTTTCAGATTATTGATAATTAAAAATTATTGGTATAATTTCGAATTACATACAGAGAACAATATTTCATGAGCAGTCTATATGCGTGAATATAATATACACTGGATTATTTGAAATGTTGCCATTTGTGAGAAAATATCAATTATATTTGTTTTTTATTAATCCTTACATAGTCAATTTGTATATGAAACCGGTCGAGAAAAATATAACCAATTGAAAATAAAATAGAATTTGTAAGACAGGTTTTATAAAATTAAATAATAAGGATTTTGGAATTGAATAAATAACCCAGTTTTGGGGGGAAAAACACATTTAACATAAACCCCCCTGTTTAATTAATATTTAGAAATAATAATCATATTTTAATGTGTTTCTTTGATTAGAGTTTAGTTATATATTTACAACTGAGGATGGAGGGCACCTCCGAAATAAATGATGTGCTTTTTTATTTTTTATTTATTTAATAAAGTGGTATTAAAAACAGCGTTGTTTACACAATTCCAAGGTTATTGCAATGAAATTTGCGCAGTGTTAATGCCTTAACCTTCAATAAAATAAACCTTAAAATAAATCTTAAATATCAATGATTAAAACTTGAAAAACAAAATTTGATAATACAATCATATTTTTAATTTTAGATAAACTTAAGGCGTTAACACTGTAGAATTCCATAATGACGAATTTTTGTGAATCAAAACACTGTTTTTTCCACATTTCAGTTTATTTTTCTCGATACAATCGGAAGAACGATATAAACGATTAACATCGTTTATATCGTTCTTCCGATGATGAAGGTGTAAGCCTTCGAAACATGTCGAGAAAAATAAACTCAAAAGTGGAAAAAAACAGTGTTTTAATTCATAAAAAATAATCATATTCTTATTTTAAAATTAGGGAAACGTTTGAAGTATTAGAATTTTTTGTAAGATCATTATAAATAATAAAAATTTAATATATACTCGTAATTTACATTTAGTTACATTCCAATCGTTCTTCTAGATCCGATTGATTTCGGAAACTCGCTGTTATCGTCTGGTGATGGAAAGGCGTGACCAGAAAATGTTCAGAATGTGGAATATAACTTAATAAACATTTTAAATTAATCTTTATTTTTTTTTTTGCTATTCCCGTTTGCAGGTTTTTATTATATCCCCGAATCAACGGACCGAATTGATGCCAATAGTTCATCAATTGATCCAATTTGCGATTGATTCCCCTCGCCACTCCATAGTTAGGTACCCATCCAAATTGAGGAAAAGAAACTGACCACATGTACAGGGCATCTCTGATTGCTAATAAGGGATGAACCAAGTTATCCCGTTTTCCTTTGACCAATCGTCTCTGACCAAAAGGGAGGTGGCAACCCCGATTCGAGGGTAGCGAAAAAAAATTCTTGATAAATGGCAAGCGTCATTGCAAACTAATTGGGGATTTATCGTCAATTTTTAGGGGATTTTAAGATGCTTTATGGAATACCAATTTTACGAGGGTGGTGGATATAAAAATAACTACATACGTAAAAAAGTTAAATCACGTAACACATCGGTGATTTTCATGTCGTTATTATAAAAATGTTTAAATTTTAATAAACAAATTTAAAACAAACTTCCACATAGTTAATTAATAAAACAGAATGGAAAAATTTAACTGCCGTTATGTTTTTTAATAACAGTTATCAACTTAATTAAAACAATTGAAAAACGGATTTCTAGATGTAGTATTATATTTCGTGGGAATGACATGTTTCGTCTTACTAAGGCACTATCAACAATCTATATTTGATAAAACCATAGCAAGAAGAAACATATCATTCCCATCAAATAAAATAAAACTTCTAGAAAACAGACGTTTTCATTCGTACTAATTATTTAATATGGAGTTTTACATCATTGTTCAAGAAACAATAGATACTATTTTTCGATATAAAAGAATTTGATTTGTATATAATATATCGTGGGTATACTGGCAAAAAACGTTAAGTCGAAAATTGTCAGTTTTGACTTAGTGATGCAGTATTGTAAAGTTTACAATGCTCTACAAATTGGCAAAATACACGAAGTCGAATGAAACAGATTTTTTCTCTAGTTTTAAAAATAAATTTAACGTTAAATCGTACAAAAGGTATTTCATACAGGCTAAAAGCTTCAAAAAACTTAATATTTTTCGAAGAGTCTTGTTGAACATTTTTGTACTGGAAAAAAACGTTAACTCTACTTATTGTCTTCGGCTGAAAAAAATTCCCTCGATTGACTTTTGACAACGACACTTATATGTTTCAAATTTAAAGAAAACTTAAATGTTCGATTTCTCAAAACAGCGATTTTAGACTTAACGTTTTTTGCCAGTATACCCACGATATGTTGCTAATAAGGGATGAACCAGGTTATCCCGTTTTCCTTTGACCAATCGTCTCTGACCAAAGGGGAGGTGGCAACCCCGATTCGAGGGTAGCGAAAAAAAAATTCTTGATAAATGGTGATAAATTCAATCCAATGACATTTCACTCGACTTTTTTCCAATCCACACAGTACTCGTATATATCATTTTATCAAAGGCCTGAAACATCTAAGTTTTTATATTATTCGCTCTGAATGTTGTTAAATACAAAAGTTAAGCTATAGTCTATTGTTTTGGCCGAAACATTATGATACTTCTACATTATTAACTGTTAAATTTAAAAAAAAATTATTTATGTATCACAATTTATATTTTTTAATTTTATATTTTTCGCCCCAGGTGTTTCATCAACCTATGTTGCCATCATAGATAAACAAGTTTTTTTTATTTTAAAAGTTAACAAAAACCTATCCAAAAAAGCTAGAATGGCAGTGCACAATGGTGTTCTTCTACTGACCCTTATGTATGGAAGCGAAGCAAGGAACTGGCAAAAGAAGGATGAAAGTAGAATAAATGCAGTAGAAATGAGATCTCTTAGACGAATGTGTGGATACTCTGTGTATGATAGAGTGTCGAATGAAAATATAACAAGGGAATGCGGTGCGAATGATGGTGTCATGAACAAAATAATGAAAGGATTATTAAGATGGTTTGGACATATGGAAAGAATGAATGAAGAAAGGATGGTAAAAAAATTATATGTTAATGATGTAAATGGAACCAGAAATAGAGGAAGACCGAGGAAAACTTGGCACGATCAAAAATTGAATGTCGGCCATGTGAGGAGTCAGAGAAATCGACGCGCGTGCATGACACGATGTATGAATGTTGAGGAAGCGAGAGAAATATGTCAGGAAAGAAAAGTGTGGCAGTCCATTCGTTCTGCCTACCCCTTCGGGGAGACGGCGTGATGGTTAGTTAGTTAGTTAGTTTAGTTAAAAATTTAGCAGTTTTATTGGAAAAGCCTAAAAAAAAATCCTGAATAGAACGCTGTTTAAATTTGATTCAATTTTATGATAACGGTCGCATTTCCATTAAAATTGTACGAGATCCGAATCTCCTTCATTGTGCAACAAAAGCGCAGCAGAGGCCCGCGCTGCACTCGCTGGACCAAACCCATTCTCTGAAGTGCCAGTCATCTGCCCAATCATTGACGCTTATTTCGTGCGTGGCGAAAAAAATCGGATAAAACGCGAATCTCGAAAGGAAAATCGTAAAGAATCTGCAAGCAGGGGACCGAGCGTACAGTCGATAACGGTGTTTTGTTACCAATGTAGGAAATAATACTGGTTAGTTAATAAGAATCGGGGTTCAAAAGGGTAGTAGGACTACGATGGGGTATGATTTGCTGGAAAGCATGCCTCTACAAAATGTCGTAAGGCGCCATGTTGCATTTACAACACTGCTATCAAGTCCAACTCTCTAGAGTCCGCGAGAGGTCTTTTAAAGACCCCGCGAACCCCGGGCAATGTGGCACATATTACTTAGTGAGAGAGGACGAATGGCGAGCTTCCAGCGCCATAAAACTGGATACACCCAGCTAAGGGAAGGTAACCCCGACAGAAAATCCTCCAGAAAAGGCAAGGGGATACCATTCTGGATATTTTTCCCCAGGTCATCACTTGGTGATAGTCAACGTAAGAGAGACCTGACAGGACACAGAAAGAAGAAGAAAAAGTTAATAAGAAAACAAAAATTATTATACAGCATTAACACTTAAGCGCTTGACCCGGACATTGAAATAAAATGCACCATTGAAGTTGCACGAGCTGCATTTAATAAAATGAGAACATTATTTTGCAACGATTATCTTAACTTGAAACTCCGACAAAGAATGATTAAATGTTATATATGGTATGTTCTACTATATAGCTGCGAAACCTGGACTCTGAAAGTGAATGTAATGAACCAATTGGAAGCGTTCGAGATTGTGTATATACCGCAGAATGCTTCGTATACCGTGAACCGAGACTAAATATTTCTACTAAAAGGCGGGCCACACTGTGATAAACAAACTAGAACAAACATAAAATTTGTCTTGTATAGGGCTTCTATCTCATTCTACGCCGGGTAAAATAATGCGAGGAAGAGAGATAAACGTACCATGTTTGTTGAATAGTTTGAATTTTACAACCGTATGCAGAAACATCCGCGGTTTAACTCATGGTTTACTAAAATCGACGTTTTTACTACGTCTAGAACATGGTTAAAGTTTGAGTAATAACATTCAGTATACAAATTTTGGTTTCAAACCAGCTTGTTTATCACAGTGTGGCCCGCCTTTTAGAGTATTAAAATAAAATTCTTTGAAAACGCGCAAGACCTGACAATGCTAACATCGGTTAGCGAAACAGCTGTCGCGACAAAATATAATCAATTGTGATATATGGAAGTGAAGCATGGATCTGGCAAAAGAAGGGTGAATGTAGAATGAATGCAGTAGAAATGAGATCTCTAAGACGAAGTGTGATAAATCTGTATATAATTGTATCAAATGCAAATATAAGAAGTGAATGAGGTGCGAATGAAAGTGCTATGAACAAAATAATGGAAGGGTCGTTAAGATGGTTTGGACACATGGTGAAGAAGGTATATGTAAACGACGTGAACGGAGCTAGATATAGAGGAAGGGCGAGGAAAACGTGGCACGATCAAATCAATCCAATATTAAATGTCGGTCACGTGAGGAGTCGGAGTAATCGACGTGCGTGCACGACAAGATGTATTAATCTCGAGGAAGCGAGAGAAGCATGTCAGGACAGAAAAGTGTGGCGGTCCATTATTTCTGCCTATCCTTCCGGAGAGACGGCGTGATGGTTAGTTAGTTAGTTAATTTGACAAAAGTAAGAATAGTCGACGTGTATGCAAAACATGCTATACTCGTATGAGTATGGAGAATTAGAAATGTGAATCATTTGTGATTGATACAGTTATTTTGAATAATGTCATGGCAATTTCTGGCATTTTCTTTGAGTTATGAATTTTGTTGAGGCTCGAAGTATGAATAATATTAGGCAATAATTAATTTAAAAAAAAGCTTTTCAAAAATTTACTAACGGATACTTTATTTTGACTGCAACTGTGCACACGGCTATTGAAGACATCCCCCTAATCCCTACTCCCAGGAGTGCATTTCAATCAGTTGGTGCAATTCAGCTTCATATTTGCAGAGAAAAACCAGACGAATAAAGATATAAGAAATGATTGTTTAGAAGGTTTACAAGTAATATTTATATAATAATCAAATCCATTAAAAAATATTAATTTTAGATAAACTTAAGACGTTAACACTGTGGAATTCTATAACGAAGATTTTTTTTTATTAAATAAAACGCTGTTATTTCCACTTTTAAGTTTATTTTTCTCGACAAGTTTATTTCGTTCTACCTATAGTTTTTTATCATTCTTCCGATGATGAAAGTGTAGACACATTTAGACACATCGATAAATATAAACATAAAAGCGAAGAACAGTGTTTTAATTCATTCAACGTCAAATAATTCAAATAATTCACGTCAAATAATTCATGTTTTCAATTGAAATTTCTTGGTAGAAAAGAAAAGTTTATGGCCTCGAAACTATAACATTGTCCAAACAAAGTGCCGAGAAACTACGAGTGACCCAAAGAGCCATAGAAAGAGCCATGTTAGGAATAAGCCCAAGAAACAGAGTCAGAAACGATACGTTGAGAGAAAAAACAAAGGTCACTGACACTATCCACCGAGTAGCGACTTCAAAGTAGCAATGGGCAGAAGCTCGGACAAAAAATGGACAAGAAGACTGCTGACTTGGAGACCGTGGACGGGAAAGAGAAGTACAGGGCGACCGTAGCTACGGTGGAAAGATGACCTTAACAGACATGTCGGAATAACCTGGATGTAGTCTGCGCAAGACAGAGTGACGTGGAAGCAAATGGAGAAGGCCTTTTTTCCAGGAGTGGACGGGAATAGGCTGAAGAAAAATAATAAGAAAAAATACATTACTTAATGTAATTTTGTAATTATTTTGTATGTAAAAAAAACTTCATAAATCCCATATTTTTTAAAAACGTTATTAAATGTAATAAAAACATTTAAGAAGTACTGAATAATGTGATTTCATATTTGCTTCTGCTTTTAAGTTTAAAAGATGTGTCAAATTATTTTTATTGTATTATTTTATTTTATATCATTGTATTTTTATTATTTGTTTTAGTTTTATTTTGCGGATGTTTTACGATTGAAGTGTGCGCGGGAGATGCCTATTGGTGGCGATAAGGTTCACAAACCGTCACACCGCGTGTCCCGCGGGACGAAAAGAGAAGGATGGAGTGCCGCATTGGTTAAAGTGTGACTGTCCATTCTTTCTGCCTACCCTTTCGGAGAGACAGCGTGATGGTTAGTTAGTTAGCTTTTTTTTTTCTAGAAAAGGGAAAACTTATCTTTTCAAACGACGTGCAAAACCAGACGAAGATTTTCACAAACGCACATGTTTTCATGGTATAAATCAGTTAGCCTCCGATTGTGCGGCCAGCGGGGGTGGGTGCCTCATTAAGGGTAGTTTGGATGCTGCCCGGGGCCGCCGGACGTTCAGATTTCAATATAACCGCCCGCCCCTGCCCGCGAGGTGCGAATCCCTGCCCAGATGCAATATTGTTTATGTTTATCTCGTAGTCCGGTCACGCTTGTGCTTTTGGACAACTCATACCGTATGAATATGAAATAATAAGGTTTGCCGACTGCTTTAATGAGATATGATTTAAATTAATGTAAACACCACCTCCAAAACACAGATAAATTACCAAAGGCACAAATTATCTAATTTACTAACTAACTTAAATACTTTATAAGTACAATAAGAAAATTTAATAATTAAAAAGAATGGGGAAGACATGATTCGCCCTTCTAAGGCATTACCAAACGTTCATAAAATTTTATAATCCCTTAAAAATTCAAAACATGCCATTTCCAAAAACCAGAATAATTTTTTTTTAAAACAGACGTTGTCATTGGTATTAATAAATTATTTATTTATTGAAAGTCAAGGCATTAACACTGTGGAATTCCATTGTAATACACTTAACTAACTAACTAACTAACCATTACGCCATTTCCCCGGAGGGGTAGGCAGAGAGGATGGATCGCCACAATGCTCTATCCTGGCATACCTCTCGGGCTTCCTCTACATTCATACATCGTACCATGCACGCACGTCGATTTTTCCGACTTCGAATATGGCCGCCTTTTAGTAATTGATTAATTTGGTCATGCCATGTTTTCCTCGGTCGTCCTCGGTTTTTTTTCCATTCATGCTGCTTGTGTACAACTTTTTAACCATTCTACTCTCATCCATTTGTTCTCTCACACATTCATCACTAGGTCACTCTTTTTGCATGCCTCATACATCCTTGACACTAAGACTTGCAAATTTTCTCTACTGTCAGCGATTAACACAGCATCGTCTGCATATAACACTTTGGAATTGAAAAATAACGTTGTTTATTTTCCACTTAAATATCAATATCACGACATGTTTCGGAGGATTGTAAATTATTCTCAATAATATTTTCAACGCAAATTAATCAATTATTAGTGTCTAGGCAAAATATGTATTTTCAAATGTATGTTTTCAGGTAGATGTACGGATATTTCCTGCAAGCCACAGAGATAACACTAGGCCTCGCGAAGATCTGGTAATCCAATAAAATATAAAATGTTGGACCCTGGGGCCGAAGTAAAATGGCTCGCTGATTATTTTTACCCCCCGAGAGTGAGAGAAGGGGATTCCTTGTATTGTTGTAGAAACAGACATATTTATTGCAGGACATGAAAATTTCAGAAGAAACGTTAATGGATATGGATTGATGTTGTAAGATTTTTTTTAAACTTAATTATTGTTTCTTGAACAATGATGTAAAACTCAATATTAAAAAATATATATAAATGAAAACGTCTGTCTTCTAGGAGTTTTATTAAGTTTTTTTTATGAAATGACATGTTTCGCCCTTCTAAGGGATTATCTAATGTTAAAAACATTTGTTAATGTCATGGAAGGGCGAAACATGTCATTCCATAAAAAAAAACTTAATAAAATTCCTAGAAGACGGACGTTTTCATTTATATATTTTTTTTACATTCCTAAAAACGTACATAAAAAGACATCAACAAAACTATTTTTTTATCAACTTAGGCGTCACACTGTAGAAATCCATCCATTTAAATGTTAAAAAAATACTATTAATCATGATGAAATTTTACATTATATTTTTTGTAAATTATGGAATACTACTGTGTCAGTTTCTGGAGTTTATAAAATATTATGAAGTTTTGTGTTGACAAAAAAAAAGTTTTGCCTAATTCCTATTTTTAAAATCCTGTTAGACAATGCCTATGCACCATTGAAATCGTGTAAGGAAATGTCCCCTGGAAAACAAGATTCAAGTCGTGATAGGCAAAAACTGAACACGAGCTTCTGACACACTGGACCTACATTGAGTCGTGATGTCCGATTTGTTGGTAAGCCAAAACACGACCACAATAGATCCATAATTCTTGGTCATCGATGACACGACCCAGATTCAGTACATCCACAATGTAATTCACCTCGTTTCTTTACAGTCGGATGGGAGATTTATGTAAGAACTCTGTATACACGGCAAGAAACTTGTGGTGAAATGGCGTGTTTTAATTGCTGATTTGAAAGAATGACCGAATAAGAAATTATGAAATGAAAGCATAGAAAAACGCGCATTCAAATGTTTGCAGAGTTTTGTAAGTCGGATTTAACCCCTATAGTGCCATGGAAACATTTGCAGTCCAAAAGATTCGTTTCAAACCGCAGCAGACTACATTTGCAGCTCATATTTAAATAATAAAACTCCGCGTAGCACAAATGAAACGACTTTCGTAGCAGAGTGTCAAGAGCTCTGACTGCCATGTCGAAAGACCCGGGTTCGATTCTCAGCGATGTCACTGTCATTGGTCTGGTGTAGAATTCAAGTGACAATAAAATGGCGTTAGATAAGCTTCATATCATATGTCATGAGAATCAATATAATAGCTAAAAACAAATTGTATACAATAATTGGGTTTAAAGAACCTATTGTATAGGATGATTTTTTTAGAGGTTTGGTTTTTAAACTAGCAACATTGTTTCTACAGACTGTCAATTTGACAGTTGACAGTTGATTTGTAGTCAGTGCGTTTTGTCATTTTACCATGAATAGACCGACATCATAATAGCGCATGCAAATTGTGCAAATTCATTTTGAAAATCGTGGTTCGATTCGCCAAACTTATCGTGCACTACGTCCATTTTACGGTCGACATAATCGTCCATCCGAGCAAGTTATACGGAAGACCACGCATCACGTACACTCAAGTGAATAATATGCATCCACAATGACGACAATTTCGAAAATTGGATTTTACGATTGCGTTTAATTCGAGCTAGCCGTGGCGCTCATATCAAAATCAACCCGAAATCATATGTAAACAATAACGGTATAAAATTATTTATTAAATAAAGCTAATATCGTAAGAAGGGCGGAATGTGGAATGTTGTGAACATAAAGTGATCGCTTAACCCAACCAACGACAGGTCATAAGTCCTGTAAACGCCTCGACTACCATATTGTTTCCTAAAAAAAAATTACATCTTCGTCTCTATTGAGATACAATTAATCCTTAAAAAATGATTAACCGGCAATGGGTATAATCCAGTATTTGTCCACAAGTATTTGTGTACATTCAAAAAGCAAATTAAGTAAAGTAAGTATTTAAATGAATTCTATAAACCTTTTTACTTTAGTATCTTACTACTAACTTGTATGTATTATAATATTATGAACTGGGACTATCTGTCTGAGCTGTAAATGTAGCCAACCGAAGTTCAAAACCATTTTCTTTTTACTGGAAATGAAACCAACCGCACAAAGGGGGTTAAATTCAAATCAATCAATGCGTTTTTATAAACATGTACACAAGAAATGATCATTTTCTTGATTAGTACAGTGTAGCTATTTGATCTCTTCTATATAACGTATTAAATTTATTCAAAAGACACATTTTTTAATAGAAATGGTATAAGACTCCATATCAAATAATATTCTCTCTTTAACGTTTTTTTAAACTTAAACCATTTGTACCATGAAATTCCTTACGCTCATTTTTTTTATTTCATCATTCTTCCAATGTTGAAGCTATACTTTTCTCGAATCGTATTGAGATAAATAAGTGGAAAAAGTGAAATATTATTTTTTTATATATATTATGTTTTTTTAAATCTATTTTACAAAATTTTAAAACCTCTGAAATTGTGTGTCGTGTTTAATACCACAAAAATAAATTTATCAAAAAATAATATGTTTAATTATTGTAATTGAAAGTTACCTTTTACGATATCAGATTTTTAAACAATGAATTTGATGGTGTTTTCTACCGACCATTATGTATGGAAGCAAGGATGAAAGTAGAATAAATGGAGTAGAACTGAGATCTTTTAGACGAATGTGTGGATACTCTGTGTATGATAGAGTCTCGAATGAAAATATAAGTGAATGCGGTGCGAATGATGGTGTTATGAACAAAATAATGAAAGGATCATTAAGATTGTTTGAACCATAGAAAGAAAGAATGAAGAAAAAAATGTGAAATAAAAGTATATTTTAACGATGTAAGTGGATCTAGAAAGAGAGAAAAACTGAGGAAAACGTGGCATGACCTAAAAAATCAAATATTGAATGTCGGCCACGTGAGGAGTCTGGAGAAATCCACGCGTGCATGACATGATGTATGAATGTTGAGGAAGCGAGACAAATATGTCAGGAAAGAAAAGTGTGGAAGTCCAGTCTTTCTGAAGACCCCTTCGTGGAAACGGCGTGATGGTCAGTTAGTTAGTAAGTAATGAATTTAAGAAAAAAAATCGCCAATTATCACAGATTCAAAATAACTAAAAAATAATTCATTTTTATACGTTTAGGAAATTTTAAAATAATGTATAGTATGAATTTCACTATCTCTCAAAATTCAAGATTATTTCAAATATATATACTCGTATAGGGTGACCATACAAATATTATTTCTACTACTGTTGGAAAATTAAAGTTTCAAAAAATTAATAGTAGTGAATTGCTCGACTGTACTAAATTCATTATTATTAATACAATTAGTGATTGGTAATGTTGGTGTTGATATTTCTTAGCATATTGCTTTAACAAAAAAAATCATCAAAAAAATAGTTTTTATAGATCAGTCTAGTTTTAAATGCATGACGGTTATAAATCCATGATAAACAAAAATTTCATATCATTTTCGTTCTATATTTAAATCAAATAAAAGCGCGATTCACACTCAATACAAAATACCACCCTATTGTATTGACACAGTGGCGTATCGTACGATCTCATTGATGACAATTGCAAATTTGGGCATTACAATGTGTAGAAAAAAGTGCCGGTACACCACAAAAGAATTCTGCATACTTCGTTGTCTGTTTTTACATCCAGCGTTACAGTATTGAGTTTTTCTACATCTCAATTTGTATCAGAACGATCAATTTATTATGGCCGAGAAAAGCTGGTTAAGAGTGTAAAAAGTTAATACAAATATTTGAATAAACTTAATATTTTACGAATCAAATAAATATAAAAAAATGATATGTATACAAGGAAAATAACAAATGCAAGATACAAAAAAATGTAATCGTTATTGTGTGTATGATGGCTAATATGTGTAAAGCTATACCGTGCCGCCAGCAATAAATAAATCCATCAAATATGTTGAATTGTTGAAATGGCCTAGTAGGGCGAATATTACATGTCATAATAATCAATATAATAGTTTTAAAAAAAAGAACAAATTGTATACAGTTATTGGGTTCACACGACCTGTTGTATACAATAAAAAAATAAGCTGTTAAATTAAAAAACGTTGTTTTATGTATCACAATTGCATTTTTATTTTACGCGACAGCTGTTTCATCAACATATGTTGACATCATCAGGTGTTACAATAATATATATTATAAAAAAATATTGTAACACCTGATGATGTCAACATAGGTTGACGAAACAACTGTCGCGTAAAATAAAAAAATACAATTGTGATACATAAGACAACGTTTTTTTTTATTTAACAGTTTATAATGTTAAAGTATCATAGTGTTTCGGCCAAAGCAATGGACTATTTAATAAAAAATAAAATAAATAAAGAAGGAATCTGGTCGTGTCCAGGCTTGAACCCAAGTCCCCTGGATCAGCAGCCAAGCATTCTATCCCCTAGAACACCACCTGGTTTAATTGAATGAAATGTTACTATTATTGATGTGTACGATTTATTAACTGTTATTGATATTAATGTTTATCAAAAGTTATTCGAATGTTTTATAATGGTCAAAGAAATTATTGTTTCTTAGATGTATCATCTGTCTAGGACATGGGTGTCCTTGGACTTGGGCGAAGGAATGCAAGCACTCATAAGTGGCCAAGAGCAACGGTGGCAGCACCCGGCTATCCGAAGGGGCAATGCACCAATTCTGTACCTCTGTGGTCAGCCTGAAACCACTAATCACAGCTGGGAACAGACAAGCCATCGGAATAATACGACCAATAACGATTCTTTACAGATTCAATGGGAATGCAAGAGATGTTCATTGATTTGTTTAGTTTATAGGAATAAGTGCTCAATTGAATAACGTGGAAATACACTATTGCCTCAAATAATATTCTTATCTGGTGGTGTTATTATGTCTAAATGACTTAACAGTAAATTGTATCATTGGTATGAATCAAAATCACACTATCAACAGTTAACCACTATTCCATTCACCTGAGAAAATTATATTTATTGTTTAATTAACGCGAATGAAAACGTCTGTTTTCTAGAAGTTTTGGTGTTGTTTATGGGAATTATGTACATGTTTCACCTTTCAAAGCATTAAATGTGATAATGCCTTAGAAAGGCGAAACATGTCAAAACCGTAAAATATAATACAATTCTAGAAAACAGACGTTTTTAAATAATTAATATGAATGAAAACGTCAGTTTTCTAGAAGTTTTATTATATTTTAAGGGAATGACATTTTTCGCCCTTCTAAGGCATTTAATAAATCCTTAGAAGCGCTAAACATGTCATTCCCATAAAATATAATAAAACTTCTAGAAAACTGACGTTTTCATTCGTATTAATTATTTAATGTGGAGTTTTACACCATTGTTCAAGAAACAATAAATACAGACGTTTTTGTTTAATATGAATAATAATTAAATAAAACCATGTTTTTTAATAACTACTTCCAAGTCAAAGTTGAAGTAGTCATTTAAAATAATCGTTTTATTTAATTAATATTTAAAATGAACTTGTATCAAAATACTGCAGTTGAATCATAAGATTACCATATTAAATATGGAATTTTACATCGTTGTTCAAGAAACTATAAATATTTATTTCTGCTTATATTTTGCTGACACGTTTCGCCATGCTAAGGTTTTAAAAAACATTTGATAATGACCAAGCAACGCGAAACATGTCACTCTCATTAAATATAATAAAATTTTATGTAAACTGACGTTTTAATAAATATAAAAGAGTTTTACATCATTGTTAAAAAAAAGTATCGAATGTCAACATTATACACAAGAAATAGTTTGTTCGCGTAGCATTTGTCAATAGAAAATTACGAAACGTTTGAATGATAAGCATAACCCATAGGTAAGGCGTAAGAAAACAAACATTTACTTTATTTATCCAGCTTATATTCGTAAGAGAAAAAACAATTTAAAAAAACATTGGTAGAAGAAAACAAGAATAACTGTATCTCTGTACTTTCGAAAGCAATGATATTGTAAATGCGTTTTTTTCTGTCGTGTCATTATGAGTGGTGGAATGTTTTGAAAGTCATTATACGTAAACTGTGCGTACATAGGAAGTTGTAGGTGAGTACATAAATTCTAAACAAGGTTCTTAACTACTGATAAATATTAAAAGTAATTAGTGTTTAATGAGAAGGAAAAAATGTACCTACAATAAAATATATATATTACAATCGAATGGAAATGCTTGACAAGATATTGAAAGTGATATGACGTTAATAATGCGGAATTCCATAATATTTTTTAATGTTTCTGGAACAATGATGTTAAACTCCTTATTTAATCATAAATGCGAATGAAAACTTCCGTTTTCGAGAAGTTTTATTTTGCTGTATTGCGAATTGTATGGTTTGCCTTGCTAAGGTATTTCACATTTGATAATAGAACGCACGGCTTCTGATCAAGGGGACATGGGTTCGAGCCTGGGCACGACCAGATTCTTTCTTCATAATGAGATATTTTCTGCTCACATTGAAGATTGTAAAATAAATTCTAATATCATCTTTGGTGTTAGACTTAAAAAAAAAAAAACTGTAAGTCATTAATATAAAATGAAGCTCTAGAAGATCTAGAAAATAGAATTTAAAAAAACTTACTAACCATCATGCCGTCTCCCCGAAGGGGTAGGCAGAAAAAATAGACTGCCACACTTTTCTTTCCTGACATATTTCTCTCGCTTCCTCAACATTCATACATCAAATCATGCACGCGCGTCGATTTCTCCGACTTCTCACGTGGCTGATATTCAATATTTTCTTATTTATTTGATCGTTACACGTTTTCCTCGGTCTTCCTCTTTTTCTAGTACCATTTACATCGTTAACATATAATTTTTTTTTATCATTCTCCCAATGACGAAGGTAAAATATCTTCAAAAAACAAGCAGAATGAATAAAAACCATCAAATATTAAAAGGTTTAAAGGTGGTTTGGACTTACGAAACGAAACTCTACTACGGATAAAGTACGAAACAATCCATCACGTCGTTTCTCAGCAGGGGTAGGCAGAGAGAATAAACCGCCACACTATTCTCTCCTGACACACATCTCTAGCTTCCTCCACATTCACACAACGAGTCATACACACACGTCAATTCTTCCGATTTCTAACATGACCAACCTTTAAATGTGATTAATTTGGTCATGCCATGTTTTCCTCGGTCTACCTCGACTCCGTACTCCATTTACATCGTTGACGTATACATTCTTAACCATTCTTTCTCCATCCATGCGCTCCATATGTCCGAACCAACATATGTCTAATAAAGTACGAAATAGGGGAATACTGAGGAAAACATGACACGATAAAAATAAATAAATAAAAAAGTATAAAAAAATCATTTGGAATGTAATAAATTATTTCTTTAAATAGTCCATTTTTTTGGCCGAAACACTATGATACTTCAACATTATTACTGTTAAAATTTATAACACTGTTATAATATCACAATTAATTTTTAATCATTGGAAAGTCGCGACAGCTGTTTCTCCAACCGACGTTGGCATCATCAGATGTTACAAAAAACTAAAAACTAAAAAGTTTTTTGTAACACCTGATGATGCCAACATCGGTAGGCGAAACAGCTGTCGCGATATCCTCAGTGAATAAAAATAAATTGTGATATTATAACAGTGTTATAAATTTTAACAGTAATAATTATTTTTTTAACATTATGAAATGAAAAAGTTAACAAGTATAAAAGAGAGAATATTGTAGTATTCAATATATGCTTCAGCGTGCAGAATGACGGTTGATAGAACGACGGTTTATCGAACGGCGGATAATCGAAGTCGTGGCGCATTGCCTATCAAAAACAGTAGCTACGTTCTGCTTTGTGGTAAGACCTGGTAGGAACGGTAGCCGAAACACCCGAGGCGTATTTTTCAAAATTACTCGTAGATAACCACTCTCATAATAATCGTTTCGCCTTGAAAAAAACATACCAACTAGTTTGATTAACCGCAGTTTATGGGTGTGGGAAAAATTTAAATGTCCGACTACCGATATTTTAATACTAGCATTGTGATTCATCCGAAGTAACTAACTTACCTGAAGCGGTAAGCAAAAAGAATAAACTGCCACGCTGTTTCGGTGGATGAAGGATCGAAAAGAAGGATGAAAGTAGAATAAATGCAGTGGAAATGAGATCTCTTACACGAATGTGCGCAAAAACTATGTATGATGAGTGTCGAATGAAAATATAAAAAGTGAATGCGGTGCAAATGAAAGTGTTGTGAACAAAATAATAAAAGGATCATTAAGATGGTTTGGACAGGTGGAAAGAATGAATGAAGAAATAATGGTAAAAAGGTATAGGTATGTTAACGATGTAAATGAAACTAGAAATAGAGGAAAACCACATGTTTTTTTCCCCCAATTATTCCACTATTAATTATTTCCATTCTTTTGTAATGCTTTCGGCCACCCTTATATAAGAATTTGACGTTTAAACAATAAATTTTAAATTAATTCTGTCCTCTAGAGTTTAGACCACCACCCGACAAATGGTTGACGAACTAATTGCATATTTTATAATTAAAACATCTATCAGAAAGAATTAATAAATGTGAATTAATAAAGAATGTGATTTGAAATCGCGAAATCATAAAAGCGTCACAGATCATATAAAAAAAATTATTTCGGTCACGTGATGAGCCGAAAAAATCGACGTGAATGCATAACACGCTGCATGAATCTTGAGGAGACTGGATAAATACCACAATGACAGAACGAAAATGGCTCTCATAATAATCTACTTTGGGAATTAATTAAACTTTGTTTAGACCACTTTTTTAAATAAAAAAAATATTAAAATACATGACATGTTTCAGAGGATACCTCCTCCATCTTCAGGTGTAAAAAACATAACAAAAACAAAACAAAGAAACACTAATAAAAAACGCATTTAAAATTCGATACAAAAATTCAAAATTCAAAATTAAGTTGGGCTATTTGTTATAAGTAGGTACTAACAATTATTTTTTAACAGTAAAATAATAAATAACATTAAATAATAATAATACATGATGATAATATAATTTAGAAAAAACATACATTTGAAAAGATATAATTTATATAAAAATTAATAAATAAATGGTTAATTTGCATTTGGTTGGGAATGGGAGCTTGGGAGATTAAACGTAGACAAAGTATTTAAGGAGAAAGGAGTTCCTCATTTTACTCCTTTCTCCTTAAATTCCTCCTATTCCCAAAGTAGATTACTATGGAATTCCACAGTGTTAATGCCTTAACTTTCAATAAGCTCTCATAATATGTCATTATGTTGCAACTAGTTGTGTTATTGTGAACATAATATGGATAAATTTTCTATATTATAGAAAATTTATCCATACTAATAATAGGAAAACGTAAGGTTTCTAGAAGATTTATAATATTGTAAAGGTTATTTATGGTATTATAATTCTACTTATATCCACAATAACAGATATTAAAAGAATTTCACAACATTTTTTTAACACAAGTAAAATTAAGTTAGGTTAGGTAAAGAAGACAATATTGCACCACAATTTTTCTATAAAACTCTAATTTTAAAACATTAATCTTTATTTTGTGACATATAACACGTATATAGATATATAAAGTATAATAAAAAATAATTCTTTAATTTTCACTACATTGGAAACGGACTATTTCCATTGCTTCATAGAATTCTTTCATCATCTCTTTCGCATTCAATTATTACATATTATATTTTCGTCGTGTTATCTATTCAAAATACTAATTAATTTATGTAGTATGGTATTCAGAAATTTCACTTACAGAAACAGGATATTTGTGAAATAACTCAAATATTTTAATCAACACTGTCACTTTCTTTCGTATCAAATTTCAACAAGTCAGCTCGCGAACTTACCATACGTCATGAAGTTGGTTGCGTTTTTTGCTGATTTCGCAATTAGTTACATATTTTATCAAAAGATGGTATTCAATTTAGCCGTTGATTCGATATACGATTTAGAAGGTGGTACAATATTCACTTACTTACCTTATATTTTAATTAACTTGAACAATGATATAAGACTTTGTTCTAAATATCGAAATTTTGTAAAAAAAAAAGTACGTCTTCTGGTTTTATAATATTACGATCCAGTCGATAATTTTATGAAAACGATTTGCATAAAAGCATAATTTAAATAACTGACCTCTCAATAGATGCAGTGTGATCAGTGACAGGAGCACATGACGAGCCATGTCGGATGTTTTATGAGATGGACTCGATCCTTAATCATGTTTGTTGGAATACGACTAAGAAGAAGTATATAATAACATCGAGAATAATATCAGTGTAACTATGAATATATACGTATTTATAATTCAAACTCGAAGCATAAAAAAATACTTTTAGTAATTGTAATTAATGAAAAGAAGTAAATAATGCTCTAGCATGGCAAAGCATGTCATCTTCTTCTTTTTCCTTGTTGTAGACATATGTGGTCTGTTCTCCAGAGAGTTCCTATTCCTGTGAGGTAGACTCCCAGCTATCCTTTCATCTTTTAGGAGGTATTCCACGAGAACAAGTCCCATAGGGGAGTCTGGTGGTGTCCATTCTTCGAACATGATCGTACCAATCCCTTTTTCGCTGACTGCTCCATCCTATAATATCTTCAACCTCACATATCTCTCTTATTCTGGTGTTCCTATCAGTGTCTTGCCTGCTATCGTCCTCAGTGTCTTCACCTCGATAATCCTCAAAACTTTTTTGGTCTTTACTGTGTCTGCCCTTGCTTCGACGCCATATGTTATTATTGTTCTGACGCATGCTTTATAGATTATCATCTTACTCATAATGGCCATGTCTTTGTTTTTCCATATTGTGGATTTAGAGCACCAGTGATTGCAGCTGCCTTGTTTACTGGGGCTTGAATTCTTCCCGCAGATCAGCTCCTCCCACCAGGTCTATGTCTAGATACTTGAAGGTCCTGAACTGTTCTATTGGTTGATTTTCTATAACCAGGTTACATTTTTGGGTGTTTTGGAAAAGGTCATACATTTTGACTTTTCTTACAGGCGAGATGTAGTCTGTTTAGCATGTTTTGTAAGTCATTATTGGTTTCAGCTATGATTATAGCATCGTCTGCATAACATACCACATTGACAATTGTAGCGATTGGGTCTCCTCTATAAGTTCGTCCATTATTATATCATTTTTAAAATGATTTACTACTGTGTATTTACTAGTAGGAAGTACCTGGTTAGAAGTAGCAAGTGCCGGCGTACGACAAACAAACTGATGTAGTGTATAAGGTAATGAAGCAGTTAGCCCGACATTTTTTTATCCTATACATAAATACGACCGTTTCAATATCGATACCCGATCTTCGGCGTCGATAGCGTATTGAAAAAGATGATTAAAAATATAATGGAAGGGAAAAAAGTGTATATCCAATACAGGCGTAATGCTGGGTGCATCAGATACGATGACTAGCAGAAATCTAGATTTCTTCAAACTAACAACATACCAAAAACACGGTAGAGTCACTTCAGCTAAACCTCAAAGTTTAACTATTACATGTGATATAATGATTAGGAAAAATGTTAATTTTTATTTGAATTTTTGTCAAAGTGACTCTACCGCACAGCTTACCGCATTATTTAAAAAAAAATCAAAAGAGTCAAAATGACAAATGCTACGTGCCGAAGAATGACAAAATAAAGGCTGGATGTAAAAAAGTTTCCATTACTCCAAAGCGATGTACTTTATTGTGAATGCACTTTTGATTAGTGATCCGTTACTGATCTGCTTGACGATCAAGTGAAAATAGGTAGGTATTTATATAAATGAGGTAGGTAAGTGTTTTGATGGATGTTTTACTTGCAAGTAAGTAGGTACCAGTGTAATAACGTATTTTGTAATACTTGATTTAGTTTTTTGATTTTGTAAGCAATGCCAGACTCGAGTATATCATTGCGTTATGCATATAAAGTACACCGTGGTTAAAATACGAGAAAAAAATAAGAAAAAGTTCGACGCAAAAAAAAATTAACACAAAATTCTAAACACACTTCGTTGATCAAGTTGGGTTTTGACGGGTAGAAGAGTTACGATGGGATATGCTCTACCGGAAAATATGCCTCAATTTGTAATGGCACCAACAAAACAACTGCAAAGTCTAACTCTTTAGACTCCTACACTACGTCACACACTACCATCCTGCCTGTGGTGATGCCAGAAGGCAGAGCAATGCAAACGTTGAACTATCGCCATGGATTTGGACATTTTTTGTGTCAAAGGAGCAGTGTTCATGTTCATGTTTTTGAAAAAAGCGCTATCTTACTGACGTTATCATATTTGTCATCCTTCTGTTGTATATTGTGTCTTAATATTGACAGCAAGGTTAGAATTTATAAAACATGCTTGCAACCAATCATTACGTATGATGTAGAGACGTCAGCCGACACTGTACGAAGGGTCTGCTAAGAACATCTGAGATAAAGGATTAATTGTATCTCAATAGAGACGAAGATGCAAATTGGAAACAGAATATGGTTGATCGAGGTGTTTACAGGACTTATGACCTGTCATTGGTTGGGTTAAGCGCACGCTTTATGTAATACAACATTCCCCATTCCACATTTTTCTTATAACCACCATGTCTGACAAATTTTTGGAAGTTGTATATATGTTAATCTGTAACACCACACTTCACATGGTAGTTTCAATCTACACACTAGCGCCATCTATGAAGATTGGATTTTATCTGAGATAAAGGTCCTAAAATCCATTACTGGAAAAACTCTCTGAGATCGTGTACGTAACGTAGACATAAGAAAAACTTGTGAAATAGAGGATATCGTCCGGTGGAGTAGATCCAGAAGAAGATACTGGAGGGATCGTGTAGCCAGAATGGATAGTGACAGACTCGCATATACAGGCACTTACGAAATCCCCTCCGGGCCTATCCACCTGGAAAACCATCTAAGAGATGGGCGGACAGTTGGACCTCATCATCTCAGGAGACACAATTTACGCTACAGATCGTCAGATCTATTAAAAGAAAAATGAGAATATGTCGCACATTTTTTTAAGACTATTAAATCTGTCATGTCAAATCATACATTTTTTTTTTGGGAATGCTTGGGACCAACTCTCTGCAGCTTCGAAGAGATGGGCATCTCATAACCCATTTCTTTAGATTAATCAGGGGATATTTCGAGAACTCGCCCGTGCTGGAGAATGTTAGTATTTATGTTTTGGATGTTAGTCTTTTAACTACCGGCCGCCAGAACCAACCTGCCTCTGGTGACACCGGTGGGAAGAGCAATTAGTCTGCTGAACGTAGTCTCCTCGGAGATCGACGTCCTTCATATTAGTGAAAGTACATTCAGAAGACAAATACTCTTTAGAAAGTATCTTGTCTTCCTAATGTCGAACCATCTCTCATGCGTTCCTGGTATTATTATATTGTATACTCGTATATTATATTATATTTTACTTGTACTAAATAGATGCCTCAAACATTAATATTATTTGTTATATCTATTGAGATAATAAACTGATTTGATTTGATAAATATCAACAAACTGAAGAAGAGTATTTTTTTTAAATATTATAAGATTTTTTTCAGAGTAGCCCTGGTTTACATAGTACAGAGATGCTGCCTCCCTTGATATTGAGTCGCTGTAACACGGCGTGACGCCTACTAAATTAGTTTTCTTCTATCTTACAGACCGCCACACAATGGACGGTACCCAAATACGCGGGGTCTGGAAACTTTTTAGAACATACACCAAAGTTAAATAGTTTTTTTCAATACAATACAATACAATTGCCAAGCTGCAAGTTTATCAATTCTACAATATTACAAGAAAAACGTACCTCTTGCATCATAATATAAATAGACAAAAATGAAACAATACGAATACAAGGGAGCGAGAGAGGAATACTTCGATTCTCTCCAAAAGTAATTCAAAATACACACGATGCGCATGCCCTGTAACGTTTTTGGATTGTTTCGAATTTTGTTCTGATTATTGTTGTATGTGTAGAGAACATTTTGATGTTCTTAATTGTGAAATTTTTAACGTGTGCACACACTTTAACCGATGCGGCACTCCATCCTTCTCTTTTCGCCCCTGCGAGAGATGCGATGTAATTGTTTGCGAACCTCATCGCCATCAATAGACATCTCCCGCGCATACTTCGATCGTCCAACATCCACAAAATAAATCTATAGCAAATATTATAAAATAAAATGATTTAAAATAAAATAACAATAATATAACACAATGTTCTTTTAGATGGTGCACATGTTGTCAGCTGGACAATCCGGACTTTTGTGTTTAATTAATTTATATTCCATGTATCCACTGTTTTTTTTTAATTAACTGTAATGAGGCACTTGAAACAACCAACGCCAGCAAGAATTTAAAAATATTATTGAAAAAAGAAGAAATTATTCAAATTGTCATTGGAACAAATGAAAAATTTATTTTTTATCTGTCAAAATTATTTATGTAAAGTTTTGTGAATCTTATTATTATTATTTTGTTGAATCGCTCTTTACATCATGACAGCATAAGCCAAATCGATGTAAAAGGTTTATAGCTATCACAGTGCAAGATTAATTTTTGGTGCATCAAAATTCACCCATATAACCTCAATGCTTTATCGACTTCACTGGCTAAGGTTACCTGAGCGAATCGACTATAAACTGTGTCTACTTGTTCACAAGGCCTTACATGGACGAGCGCCCCACTACCACACAGAACTTTGCCAGCTGACAAATTTGAACCCTCGGCAGTCAACTCTACGATCCTCGAAGGAAGAAGCAACACACAAACTTCTCGTCCCGCGGCGCCAAGGAGCTTCAAACTTCGCAGATCGCGCTTTTGGCATCGCGGGACCGACGGCGTGGAACAGGCTGCCCTACAATATCCGCAATCAAGTCGACGAAGGAGTGTTCAGAAGCTCTCTTAAAACTTTTCTTTTTAAGAGAAGCTTTCTGGTCGTTGAGCGCCCTTGAAGTGAATCTTTCACAAAAATGGCGCTATACAAATCATCATCATCATCATCATCATCATAGTGATTCTCGTGACATGTGATAGGTAGCTAATCTATCGCCATTTTATTGTCACGTAAATTCTATACCAGACCAAAGACAGTGTGACAACCATGCTGCCCTCGCCGGGAATCGAACCCAGAGCCTTCGGGGTGGCAGTCAAGGCACTTACCACTCGGCCACAAAAGTATATGAAGCATCAATCTTTTTTTTCTGTCAGTGTCCTAGTGATAGTGCACGGCTTAATTAATTCCTAGTAAATTTGTAAATGCTTGTTTATTTTCCAGACTTTATTTAAAATACAGATACTTTTTTGTTGTTCTCTTCTTCATGTTGGTGTAGATTTGAGAGTCTGTTGTTACAAGGTTGAATTTCAGATATCTCTCTATCATTTTATGAATCTCCTTGATGGAAGCTGGCCATTTAGTATTCCGTGCAGAGCTGTATATGTTTTTGTTAACAAGTTTAATATATTTATTTTAGCTCGCGTATCGCAGGTTGTCGACCCATGCCGCCGAAAGGACCGCGCTTATGAATGGACGATCGCACTTCTACGGGGGAACTTGGAGGAAAAAATCAATCCAAAACCGGTTTGAGATGCTATCGCCGGGTAATCCAGGAGTGATCTAAAAAGTGTGCTCCGCGTCTTGTTAAGAAATTAACACTTTATTTATCGCCTAGAGTCAGGCGACATGTTCTGGGAAGTTTCTCGCTTGAGATTTTGATAGCCAATCTAAAACGCGTCGTTATGACCGTGAATGTCTTAATTCATTGCTTCTAGCTGCGATTTCGTACAGAAATTTCTATACATGAAATCATAAATTTAAAACGTCAGTTTTATTTCTTAAGTAAGGAAAACATTTTTTAAATCATTATGTGTAGATTTTATGCTACTTGAAAATGGTGCAAAACTCAATCTAAAGTCACAATTTATTTTTATTCACTGAGAGTGTCCCGACAGTTGTTTTGCCAACCAATGTTGACATCATCAGATGTTACAATAAACTGAGTTTATTGTAACGCAGACCATGGCAGGTGAAAAGCCAATTAGAGAACAAGTCGCTAGGCGCAAATGGCAGTGGATCGGTCACACTCTGAGACGGAACCCAGCCTGCATCGCTCAGGGCGCACTAGACTGGTCCCCTATGGGGAGAAAGAGAAAGCGAGGCAGACCTAGAGCCACCTGGAGAAGAACCCTGCAGGACGAGGTTAAGGCAGCAGGCCTCACTTGGGACGATGTTAGGCATCAAGCATGCGATAGAGTCGGGTAGAGATGGTTCCTTGAGGCCCTATGCACCACGGAGGTGACAGGGCAAAAAGAAGAAGAAGAAGATTGTAACGCCTGATGATGCCAACATCGGTTGGCGAAACAGCTGTCGCGACACTCTCAGTGAATAAAAATAACTTGTGATATTATAACGGAATTATAAATTTTAACAGTAATAATGTTAAAGTATTAAAGTGTTTCAGCCAAAACAATGGACTATTCAATATTAAATCTTAAAGTAAAAAAACTTTGTTTTATATAGTAGATAGATTAAAAACTTTTCCTTTATACAATCTACCAAAAAAAATATCAATACTACCTACCATTTTTGTCCCTTTCTTATTAATGTAATCTGTTTCCTTATAATGTTTATCGTCTTTAATGTACCTATTATGATTCATCGTTTTTGACTATATGTTATGTGTAATTGTTCCTACTAATTACTGTTTTTATTATTATTTTGATTACTATTTTATTATTCTTATTATTATTATTTTTACTATTATTTATTTTTTCGACGTTTAATATGTTCTCCTATAAATAGTAACTAACTAAAAGGTTTTCTGCTTAATGCTTTCTAATCTTAATATAGATGACGCTAGTGTAGAGTGAACATAAAAATGTGAAAATAGGTGTAGAAACCTACCATATATACAAGTTCCAAAAAAAAAAGTTTGTCAGACGTGGTGGTCATAACGGCGGAATGGGGAATGTTGTTAAACGTGAAGCGATCGCTCAACCCAACCAATGACAGGTCATAAGTCCTGTAAGCGCCTCGGCCACCACCCTCTGTTCCCAGAAAAACAATTTGCATCTTCGTCTCTATTGAGATACAATTAATCCTTGTAAAATAAAAAAGATAACTAACCGTTCTTTACATTAAAATAATTAGGTAGGTACCCAACTTAACTCCAGTAAGAACTTCAAAATTATATCAATGAAATTATTCAAATTGACATAGTAACAAATACACATAAATGTTCAAAAGATCACGAAAATTTGTCAGTTGATATATTGTTGTAATACCTGATGATGTTAACATAGGTGGACGGAACAGCTGTCGCGAAAAATAAAAATGCAATTGTGATACATAAAACAAAGATATTTAATTTTAACAGTTTAAATTTATTATATGGTACAATATCCAATGTGAATAGAAAATACAATAGTTCAGTATTATGAAGAAGGAATTGAGTTGGGTCATAGCTTGAACCCAAGTCCCCTGGGTCAGGAGCCAAGCGCTCTGTACTCTAGGCAACTACCCACTTGCGAAAGTGAATTTGATTTCAGTAAGAATCATTTATGGCTTGTAAGATTATTACATTCCGTTACATGTTCACACGCCGAAGAGGATTCGTGTATTGTCTTACTCATTTAAGCTTAAGTTATGTTACATGAATCATCAATTGTTTCTGGATATTGAATATTTATCGGCTGATAAATCCCACCGCATTTGACAAGCGCTGCTAATGTTCGAACGTATCCGTTCAAACCACACATACTTTTTTTTTCTGAGAATTTCGCCATTATGCGCAAATCGTTTTTAAATATGTTAAAAATAAATAAATAAAATATGTATGTCTTCTTCTTCAGCCGTCTCTCCACTGCTGGATGTAGGCCTCTTCTAATTTCTTCCATTTTTCTCTTCTTTGGGCTTCTCTTATCCACCTGCTACCCGCGACAGAGACAATATCATCGGCCCAACGTTTCTGAGGCCGGCCTATTCCTCTTTTCATGTCCCATGGTCTCCATCCTAGAACTCTGGGTGCCCATCTGTCTGTTCCCTGTCTGGCAACATGACCTGCCCATTGCCACTTTAGCCTGGCAATACGATCCACCACGTCGACAACCTTTGTCCGGCGTCTGATTTCTTCATTTCTGATTCTATCTCTCAGACTTATGCCTAACATTTGTCTCTCCATAGATCGCTGTGTACATTTTAATTTATATATGGTAAATGAAAAAAACATGTTTTTATTTTAACCTAAATGATACCCCCGATTTTATATTTCTCAAAAAAAACGTTCAATTGTTTATTTGACAAATTCATCATTTTTCCATTAGTATAGTATGACCATGAAAATCACATAAAAATGAAAATCACTCAAAGAACTTCACTGGCTCAAAAGTCCAGAAAGAATCTAGTATAAACTCTGCTGGACAGTCTTCAAAGCGCTACATGGAATGGCACCAAGTTATATAGCTGAACTCTGTATAACGGACAGCCTAAATACAAGGAAGTCCACACTTAGCTCGGCGAACTCCTCGGCAATAGGAAGATTAGTTTAGCCGAAGCGTTGCTCCAGTACAAATTTCGGGGATCGAGCGTTCGCGGTAGCCGGTCCATCAGCTTGGAACAATCTCCCTTCACACCTCAGATGCACAAATGATCCGACAGATTTCAGATCTAAACTGAAAACCCATATTTTTCATATTTCATACCCAATTTAAACATTTATAATTTGTTCTACTATACTTTTTAACCGATCGCGAAAATCAGATGCAGCGTTCACATTTAGATTTTTAGATTTAAAACACGTCTTAATGCGCCCTTGAGGTGATTACATCACGAAAACGGCGCTTTAAAAGTTAGCATATTATTATTATTATCATTACTAAACAATTAAAAATAATATATGAATTTTACAACGTTTAAAAAGAAGAAAAAATTATATATTTTTCAGGATATGCTTTGAATGTTTTATATCTTCATCGTCGGAAGAAATTTATAAACTCAGTTTATATCGTTCTCTCAATTATGAAGGTAAATATAAATCCTTCGAAAAGTTAACTAAAAATTGGAAGGAACAGTGTTTTTATTCATTAATAATTCGTCATTATGAAATATCAGTGTCAATGTCTGCATTTTATAAAAAATTAAACATTTTTTATTATGACATAGGTGCGTTAATATCGTATACATGGTCGGATTATTATTTATTTATTATTATTTGTATTAGTGTCTTCAGTATACAAGAAAAACTTATTAACATATTTAAATTTTTGCATTATTCAATAAAATCCAATAAAATCGACTCTCTTGCAACTATGGCAATATAATTATTAACAAATATAATGCATTTTCGAAAATAAATTTTTAACAATACATTATATTTGTTCTTCTGTCATTTTCTGATTTACAATAAATATCATTGTAGGTAAAAGTTATTTATGCAAAAATAATATAAAAATTAAAAAACGTTTTGTAAAAAGAAATATCTACCTTCGTTTTATCCATTTTAACTGTAATCAAGAGTTAAATATTTTACCACTTTACCTTTTAAAGTAAATCTTTGATTTTTTATAGGTGTAGGTAGGTACCTATTGAAATTCTAATGGCTATAAAGATCTAATCATGTAGCGTGTTGTGACGTATTGTCACCAAACCTTTAACGGGCAAAAAATAATTCAAATTCGGAACCCTTTGAATAATAGTGCTGTCTATTCATCCGTGAACGGTGTGAACTTTCGTCTTTCACCCGTACGAAAAAAAAATCCCAATCGAAATTATCGGCAGACAGAAATAAGCCTTCCACAGCGACTGCCGGCGGTTTTCGGAGTGGATAAAAAACGGCTTAGGTTATGTTTCCTTGTCGTTATTTTGGTTAATTCTTTTGTGGTAAAGATTTGCGGTATAGAGAATCGAGTAGTAAAAAATGTATGGGCCCATAAAAAATAATGGAATAAAATAACCGATGAATTGATACTGCAATACTTTTTGTAGGCAGCTTGCTACCGAATTACTGGCTAAAGTGGACCCGTAGCTGTTATGGTCCTAATAAAAAAGGTGGCCGGCTCTTTCCGTTAACAAAATGTCCTTCGATTAGAGAAATAATAATCATGTGTATCGATTTCCAGACTCCAAATAGACATATTTTTAATTGGATTTTTTTGTATCGCAGACAAATAGACCAATTTACGTTTTTATCGGATAACAAATACAAAATAAGTCCAACCCATGGGTAACATGTTAATAATTGCTGAAATGGAATAATTTATATTTTTGTTTTAAAGTGAACAAAATGATGAAAAACTGAGTAAATTAAAAGTGAACAAAATAGCAAAGTAAATTGTGGTTTTAAGGTAGCCAAACAAGGATAATACTTAACAAGTTTAAATAATAATAAAACAAATTAATATGAACCATATTATAAGTTCTGAAAAAATACTTCAATAAAAGTTAAAAATGCGAACTGAACAATGAAGATATCGTAAACATTTATAAATTAAATGCGAATGTGACAAGTATCCAAGGAATCATTCAAATTTGAAATTTCAGAAGACGCATGAGTAATGTTCAATATGTAAGTATTATTGTTATTTTACTTTAATTTAATTTAATTTGAATTATTTTGTTGAATCGCTCTTTACATCATGACAGCATGAGCCAAATCGATGTAAAGGGTATTATAGCTTTAATAGTGATTCTCGTGACATGCGATATGTAGCTAATCTATCGCCATTTTATTGTCACGTGAATTCTACACCAAACCAAAGACAGTGTGACAATCGCACTGCCCTCGCCGGGAATCGAACCCGGAACCTTCGGGGTGGCAGTCAATGCATTTACCACTCAACCACGAAGGTCGTCAAAATTTACGTAAAGATACACAACTATAATTCATATTAGTTTTTTTAAGTGTCAACAGGGGGGTATATATAGTAAACTTATAACACATCATATTAAACACATATCAAAATTTTGTTTAGGGTTATTGCTATATTTTTCATCAGATATTGATAACCTTTGTACCAACATATTAAACATTTAATCATACGGTGTAATTTTGAATGTTAGTTAAAATTAATGCATATAATCAGAAGTACATATTATTCAAGGTTTTTAGAAGTTATTATGCTGGGATTAATTTCTATATTTTTAAAATAGAATAGAAATGCGAACATTTTATTTCCCATGCGTTGTTACCTGGTAAAATACTCAGAATGGTGGATTCAAGCAAGCTAGAAAAACAAAACAAATGACGAAAAAAAACATAACAAATTTTTAAAAATAACAAAACAAAAAAAGAATGATAAGAATATAAATATATGAACATAACATGCCCGGGTTCGAGATGTGATTGGTTTGTGGTGGTTGGACGGCAGAGATCGCCCGCCGGCTGTACGAACCAGGAGTGTGTGAAGGCCGGGCTGCCTAGCCCCATGACCCCCGGTACCACGGCCTGCCCGCGCTGGTGGTGGAACCCTGCCGAGGCCACGGCATAGTCCATGGCCACCGCCTGGTACGGCAGCATGGTGGCTGCTGACTACAAGCTCATGCTCCTCAGTCTCTAGAATCTACTGTTCAACTCGACACGGTCAAAACTTTAGTCCAGATGTTATCTTCACTGCTGGTACACTCTTTAAACTGTCCAAAACGTTGGAATTCAAATAAGATTCCAGATAATGTTATTGTCACTTTCTATACAACAAAAGAACCAATTAAATAATCAGTCCAAATATTGCAATTGTTAGGAGAATGTATTTAATCCATCTACTTACTTAAGATGTTGACGTTATTGGAAGACACCGACATTTTAATATATAATATTTTGTGTGTCTAGAGTCAGAATTTCAATTTTTTTTCTTGGTTCGTTTTCTATTTATGATGCACATTTAAAATATTAAATTCACAATTTTAAAAAAGTCTTATAATTAATAATTTATTTCAGTCTTAAAAGAATTCGAAGTAACTCACGAAGTTGCACTGAAGAAGTATTTTCATACACTAGTGATTTCAACGTTAGGTCATTTGCATACTCATATCAACACTTTTTTATTTTAAATAAACAGTCAATTGTATTTAATAACTTTTGAATAGTATCCACAAAACTAATCAATATAGTTCATAATTGAGTCCCATCAATACACAATTAAATTTATAAGTGTTAATTTATAATGTCTTTTTAAAATTCTTTCAGTTTTTATTATAATATTGTCCGTTGATTACTTCCGATTAACTTCGTGTCAAACAAATGCGCACGATCGTGATACTAAAATGCGGTTGAATCGGACACACCCTCACTCCTACATCGAAAATGTGCGACTGACAAAAGATTTATCATCGAAAACACTTGTAGCCGAAAAGTTTCCCCATCTCTAACGTGCCGGAGCGCACTCGGCAGTTTCCGGGAGCGCTCGGGCGGCGCGCGATTGGAGCAACGTGAGTGGGCGTGGCTTCGCTCGATTGCCGGCGGCGCGACGTGATTGGCCGAGCGGCGTTTGAGGTGTTTTTCTTCAGATCGGCGCCCGAAATGTGCGCCCAGGTATTTTAATATGTGTTTGTTTTGTTTGAAGGAAATTGTTTTATTATAATATCTTCATTTGAGGTAGAACGTAATGAGGATCGTTACACTTGTGTAGATTATTTAAAATCATGGCTTAGATTAATGGGGTGATTTACAATTATATATTTTTTAAATTTAAATGTTACCTACCGAAAAAATTTAAATGGGGTACCTACGAAGTCGAGGAAAACGCGGGATCACCAAATTAATCGATTATTACGAATGAAAACGTCAGATTCCTAAAAGTGTTATTATATTTTATGGGGATGACATGTTTCGCCCTCAAATGTCAATGACATTTGATAATGCCTTAGAAGGGCGAAACACGTCATTCCCATAAAATAGATTAAATCTTCTAGAAAACTAACGTTTTTATTCGTATTAATCATTTAATATGGAGTTTTACATCATTGTTCAAGAAACAATAAACCAAATTAATCAATTTTTAAAGGTCGGCTATGTTAGATGTCGGAAACATCTGTGTGCATGTATGACTCGCTGTATGAATGTGGTGGAAGCAATTGATGTGTGTGGGAATAGATTAGTTTGGTGGTCCTTTTTTCTGTCTGGAAAACGGTCTGATTATTCTTGTTATTATAAAGAAGTTTATATTAATAAATTTAAAAAAAAAATCCCTTAAAAGTTTTAGTTTAATTTAACTGCAACTGGAGTAATAACAAATTATTTTAAATGACAACTAAACATCTGTAAGCTTCCTTAAGAACCGATTGAAAGATATCCTGACAAACTTCTGTAGGTTTCTACACATTCATAATCGCCTGTCGATTCATTCGACTACTAATATGGTCGACCTTTAAAATTTTATTAATATGATCGTGAGATTATTTCTCGGTCTTCCTCGACTTACTACTCCATTCACATAGTTAATAATATTTATAATAAATAATAATATACGCTTTTAAAGCGCCGTTTTCGTGATTATATCATAATCGATAGGTAGCGCATTAAAAATGTTAAATCTGAAAATGAGCGCTGCATCTAATATTATATTATATTCGTTATCGGTTTGTTGTTTCTTGAACAATGATGTAAACTCTATATTAAATAATTAATATAAATGAAAACGTCTGTCTTCTAGGCGTTCGAGCCTGGACACGACTCCACAAAAGTGTCCACATCAGAATAGATGCGGTTTCGAAGGATTATTGCCCTACGCACAGGCATTACCTTAGGTAGATTGGTTCTTCACAGTGGCAGGTGAAATAATCTATATTGCCGTTTTCGCAGATTACTATCAGGGACAAACAAAGTCAAGTCATTTAAAATATCCGGGTTATGTATTCGACCACGAATCAATTGAAAAAAATTAACACCCAATGGATAGTCTAATTTCCAAAGATTGGTAATCATCTGATGGTATGTTTGGAAGCTTTGAAAAATACAGTTTCTCTGATATAACGAGTAATTCTTATAACGAGCAAATTCAGTCGGTCCCATCTTCCTCGTAATAACCAAGGTCGACTGTATATATGAGGCCACTAGGACAAGAGTGGTCTAACCAACATTTTTTGAAAAATTGAGTTACCGGTCTAACCCACACCTATTTGTGACCTACTATAAAAGAAAAATTAATCTAACCACCATTTCCAAGTGGAAACATAGATATCGCCATAAATACTTATTTTTCTCTGACAAAAAATCAAAGTATATGGTGTCAAATGTGGTCTATTATAACTAACCATCAAAAAATATCCTTAAACTTTATATTTCCCAATATTTCAAATACTATTCTAAAGACATTCACCAAACAAACAAGGTTTATCATTAAAGAATACCCTAACCCATATAGTTTTTTTAAAAAAATGGGGAAAAAACGTCAAATTTTCAATCGCATTTATCTCCATTGTCTAAATTTGGGGTTAGACCACTCTTGCCCTGGCGGCCTCATATACGAATTGCAATTTTGTTATCATCAAAATATTTTATTATGAAATTTTATTAGATTATGACGAGAACTCAAAATCAATTTAAAATTGAATCCATTAGGATCCATGATTAAGCCCTTGTCTCTTAAAATATAAACATAAAATAATTTTATATGGACTTCCAATTTTTTTTACATCGACGTCTTTGATAAACGTTCAGCTAAAAATGTTTTATTATACGCCGAATCGTTTTAATATCAACTAACCTACCTCAAATCGATTTTCTGATCACATAACTCAACCGGCTGGCCCTAGATATCACAGAGACGGCCCTGCACCCGACTTGTCAGGTCCGGCTAAGGGGGGCGCCGCGCTACATGTAATTCGCCCATTTGAATTCATCTTCCATCCGACCACGTGGCCTATGAAAGCTCTGGTTCATTTTTGACTCTAAGCCGTGCAAACATAGTTCTTATTGCCGTCACGTCGGCGCTGCGTTCGTTCGAGTAGAATGTTTCAAGTTTTGTGAATGGTGTCTAAGCAGGTAAACCTGCCTACTTATGTATGGAAATTTTAGAAAAGAATTCATTTTTAATTTTTAAGTTAGATTGGTTTATCTAATGTTTATAATTTCACATAAACCTACCTTCATATAAGTCAAAGGAAAGAGAAATAAAACACCCAAGACGTGGATATTCAATAACGGCCAATATGAAAATTAACGCAATCTATGCGTCCTAAATAAAATTGAGAAAGGGTCACTAAGATGGTTTGAAAATATGCAACGAATAGACGAGGGAAGAATGATTAAAAATGTAATATGAATGGAAAAATACATCGAGGAAGGCCAAGGATTACATGGCATGATCAAATTATTCAATTACTAAAAGGTGGCCATTTTCGAAGTGGGAACAATCGACGAGCGTGCATATCACGGTTTTCGAATGTAGAAGAGGCGCAAGAGCTATGTCAGGATCGAACAGTGTGGCGGTTCATACTCTTTGCCTACCCCTCTGAGGAAACGGCGTGATGGTTAGTTAGTTATTTAATAATTTATTTATAAAAACTAAAAAACTTTTTTTTTCTAATTTAACAACTCAATAAATTTAATAATTAATATGATTGAAAACGCCTGTTTTCTAGTACTTTATTTTATTTCATGGGAATGAGAGTTTTTGCCTTTATTATGTGAGGAGTCAGAGAAATCGACACGCGTGCATGACACGATGTATGAATGATGAGGAATCGAGAGAAATATGTCAGGAAAGAAAAGTGTGGCAGTCCATTCTTTCTGCCTACCCCTTCGGGGAGACGGCGTGATGGTTAGTTAGTTATTTAATAATTTATTTATAAATTTGCAATCATAGTTTATTGTGTAAGGTAGTAAGGTGCATTTGAGAAATTCTAATGAATATCGACCCCATTTAACCACCCTTGCAAGTTTTGTATCGATTATTCCTTGCCCTACATTAGAGCTAATAAAACCACCCTCTAGCAATTCCATCCCCTGATGCTGGTGCACTGTTGCAATTTATGTTACCCGCACCCACCCCTTAGGATTATAAGGTACGAGAGTGTATTAGCTATGCGATTAGATAACATCAGAAGATTTCAGAACAAAGTTTAGATACATCCAAATATACGTTTATAAATACATCGATTTCGCTTTATACATACATGAAAAACGTGTTCATTATATAGTACCTACCTACCTATTATTAAAATCTTACTTTTTATAAATAATTCTACATAGATAAGAAATATTAATCTGATAAATACATAATATTGTATTATCACAATATATTATTATAGATATTTCCCTGTTCTCAAACATGTTTCGAATAGTTCTCACCCTTCTTTGGGGCTTAAATTTTAACAATAAAAATTGAAAACTTTTATTTTCTAATTTAACAACTCAATAAATTTAATAATAAATATGAATGAAAACGCTTGTTTTCTAGTACTTTATTTTATTTCATGGGAATGAGAGTTTTTGCCTTGCTAAGATATAACCAGATACCTATAGAGATTTGAAAATGACTTAGCATTGTTAGTGAAACATGTTATTCTCATAAAATAAAATTAATCTTCTAGATAACAGACGTTTTCATTCGTAATAGAATCATATTGTTTAGTTTTACAAAATTAATAAAAAAATAATAAATTCAATCAAGCCCAATTTTTTATATTTTCCCGTTATCTTAAATAAATTGTCAAAATGTGTATTTTTTACTTGTGTTCCTAAATTAAGTGGACGCATACAAATTCATCTCCTCTATGCAGTAACACAAGAGCTTTCGTTCGGAAAATCAGATTAAACACTCGAGTTACAAGAGGGGTGGAAGTATAACCTTATTGCTACCCCTTGCATAATTAATACACCCATAGGGTGTTAAGGAATCTTTATATTATACACAATATTTAAAATAAAATGGAAGCATCTCCAAATGAAAGAGAACAGTGTTTTTCAAATCAAATCAAATCAAATCAATTTATTTTCTCAAAAGATATTACAAACAACAATTTTAGTTTAAGGCATATATTGAGAATAGGTAAAACATAAAAATATATAATACCAGGAACGCATGAGAGATGGTTTGAGATTAGGAATACAAGATATTCTCCAAAGTCCTAGTATTTGTCTTCTGAACGTAGGGGAGAACCACCATGAAGAGAACGTTTTTTATCTCCTTGCTGTAAATACAAAATCAATACACAGTTTCAAAAACAAAGTATGAAGTTTTGTAATATATTTATTCCTTTTATAATTGCTAAAGTGAATTTTAAATTCAATTATCAGATTCTAGGTTATGGATAATTTTATAAAAAATGGGAAATGTTCTCTTCAAGGGATAGTGTACCATGAAGAGAACGCTGGTTCCCATGAAGAGAACAGGCACATACGTTACACATACTTTTCGAGAATCCGTCTAGCGAATACATTCCAGATTTCTTGTTATCTTTCCAAAAAGCTGGAGTGTTAATATTATTAACAACTGCGAATTGGTAAGCAAGTTCTCGAGTTTGCACTTTAGTGAGACCGCGACACATTTTAGAAACAATGATTAGGTATGATGCAAATTCTCATGGTCAACACTAAATATTTTCCGATTAGGTACTTTCACGAATATAAAAGACGTGTTGTGACAAGGGATTTTGGATTTGGACCAAAATAAGTTTATTTGTAGATTTTTTTTCTACGGATCGTAGAGTTGAACCCGAGGGTTCAAGTCAACGAGCGTGCAGAGGCCTGTGAGGTAGTGAGGTGCTTGTCCATCCAGAGATTTCTGAACAAGTAGACATAGTTTATGCTCAATTCGCGCAGGTCACCTTAACCAATGACGTCATTTAGGTTACGTGAGTGAATTTCGATGCACCAAAAATTAATCGCGTCCCAGCATTCAAAACTTAACGGTTCTTTTAGGAATTCCGCACAATCTTTTATGAAAAAAATTGGCATAAAATCGGGGCCTACCGAATGTGAGTTTTTCAAATTACGAATGGATTTTTCAACATCTGTAGGATTAAGGGAATATACATCGATATTCTGCGCTCCACTGTCAGTGAGACTGGTCGCCACACCAAGATTCAGCCTTGGGGGAGTTTTACCGTAGACTGATATGCTTCTCCCCATGCATCATATTCTCAACAAAGCCACGGGGTGTAATTGTCTCGAACTGAGGAGGGAAGGAAAGTCAACGCATTTTTTCAAACTGATTCGGGGCTCTATTAA